>WTSP01025283.1:0-15923 GCA_025331215.1 Actenoides lindsayi | reverse complement strand
GGGGATGGGGAGCGGGCCCGGGGCCCGCCCGGCGGAGCGGGAATGGAGGGGACACTGGCACACACATACACACACACACACACACAGAGCGGCCGCGATGCTGCGGTGAGGGGCCGCCGCCCCGAGCTCGGAATCGCCCGGAGCCGGGCAGCGTGTCCCCGGCAGCGTGATCCCGGCAGCGTGTCCCCGCCACCCCCGGCGGGGGAGGAGAGACCTCGGGCCGCGGCTGAGCCCTGCCCGGCCGTGCTGCTGCTGCCGCCGCCGCCTCACCTCCCTTCACGGCTCCGCAGCTCCGGGTTTCACCTCCCGTCTCGTCCCCTCCCGTCCCGGGCAAGGGCCAACCCGGTGCCGGTGCCTCCCTGGTGAAGGCACAGCTAGAATGAAACCGCCACCATTCATTCACTCCTTGTCACCCACGTGCTTACTCTATGCCACAGGAATTCCTGGTGCTGTCCAGCTTGGTCCATGAGCCCTGCTCCAGCACGGCCTTAAAAGAAGAGTGGTGGGCTTGGGGAGGGGGGAGAAGCTGTTAAATGGTTCAGGGAGAGCAGTCTGCAGCCCCAGCACTGCCACGTGCCCCTTGGGTGACAAGCAAATTGCTCTGCGTGTTAGCAGCTCCTTGGCCTGCCCTTCCAGCAGGATTGGGGTGCAGGGGTACCCTATGGCTCTCTATCCCGGAATCCTTCTTGGGCTGCCCTTGGGCTGGGAGGAGGTGCAGGCTTTGATAGTCGGAGACCAACGATGCAACACCAAGCACGTTTTGCAGAGGCTTCTGCAAAGGGGAGCATGCACACAGCCCTGGTCTCAAGCCACTGCGTGTGAAGTTTTGTGCTTTGAATCTTCATAGGGTAAATAAGTACCAACTGATGCACGTCTCAGAGGCGCTGTCCCTGACATCAAAGCACTGACCTGCTGTGACCAGGCAGCAGAGGAAGTGTCGACGGGTTTCTGTTTCTGTAGCTGAACACATCAGCCATAGCTTGGGCCCCTTGACTGTTCCTCCTGTGGCACAAGCTGCTTCTCTATGTGCACAGATAACCTCAAACCCAAACCTGCAGCTGTCATCAGTTAATGCCCATTTCATGTCAAACCCTGTGCTAGATCAATCATGGAGGTATGGGCCTCCCCTGCGGGATTACTCACAGCAGCAGGTCGAACATGCCCAGGCCTGGCAGGAGGACTGCATCAGCAGGCAGGGGTGGCAGGTCTGGAGAGGAGAAGGTTTTGTTCTGTTCTTCCTCTGACCCCGCAGGAGCTGGATCTCCAACAGTGCTGGGCTCTTGGCTTGCCAGCTGCGGGGTGGAAAGGACCGTGAGCAGACCCTGGGCATGGTCCCCAGCCATGCCCACCCCGCAGCGGGTATAAACGTCTCTAACTCTTACCATCTGGTTCTAGCTGTGCTATGACTCTGTGATTCAGACGCCTGTAGAGGGGCCATCCTCTTGCCAAAGGAAAATGATTTCTGGAGTACAATCTCTGCTACAGCATCATTAGCCATAGCCCCTGGCAAGGAACGAGCAGGCTGGACCTGGCGTCTCTCCAGGAGGAGAGGACATTGCAGTTTGGGAAGAGAGTTTTCCCCAGATGCACAGAAGTGTGGAAAAGCATTGGGATTTATTTTTTTTTTTTAATTTTCCCTCTCTATGCATCTTTCTTCCTGGAAAAGAGGATTTCTAGTGAAGCCATTAAGCCCTACATAAACAAGGTCATCTGCCAGGCTGGCTGCATAACACCAAAATACCATGGGTCGGGTAGAGGTCTGCTTTGAAAGACAAAGCCACTGAGAGCCTGCTCTAGTCCTTGGGCTGGCTCTTCTGCCCCAGCAGTCACTGGTGAGCAGGGATGAGTTCCCAGGACAGCAGAGCCCTGGCCTCAAAGCGAGGCACTGGGGTGACACCAGGAAACCTGACTGTTCATAGTCCAACTCCTCGGGGAAGGGTGGTGTTCCTCAAGTCCTAATGGGTCCTTATCTCACCATCTCCTTCTCCTCCCATCCTAGTTTGTTGCCCAGCTGCTGGGGCTTCTGATCAGCGTGGTCAGCTCCATCTTCTGTGGCCACCTGGGGAAAGCTGAGCTGGATGCTGTGACGCTGGCTGTGTCCGTACGTATTACTCTGATTCCTCTCCTATTTAAAACATACAAATCATGCATCACCAAAACAATTAGAAGGAAGAAAACCCAATCCTGTAGGAACGTACACGTGAGGACCCTGTGTGTAAGCACAGCCGGATGCAACACAAGCATGCACCCACCAAACTGTTGTTTCTTTTGCCCTGAGCGCAGGCAGGGGATGGGAACTGAGCAGCCAGTGACTGTGCTGGTGCAAGGTCAGCACCTTGGGAGCTGGAGCTTGTGACCAGCTCTCTGGACTTGCCTATCTTCAGGTGTGCACGTGTCTTGGAGCGGCACCGTTTGCGGGCCTTTAGGTGCTCACCCCTTGCTAGAGGATCCTTTTCCCCACCAGAGGAGAGACAAGGCTATTTAGATAATAAGAATGTTATTTTGAGAAATAGAGAAAGGCTGGAAACTTCCCAAAACCATGCAGCTGAATTGTCTCTCCACCCAGTTGGGAGGGACACAGTGCTTTGGGCCAGGTCCCCGTCACCCTCCCTCGCAACCCAAGTCCCTTGTCTCTTCTCCAGGTCATCAATGTGACAGGCATCTCCATCGGTTCTGGTTTAGCCTCAGCATGTGACACGCTGATGTCCCAGGTCAGTAGCAGGTCCCCCTTTGTTGTGCCTGACAGGGTTCAGTTGGCGGTGTCTCGCCTCCTGTGTGGTGGGATCTGGGCACAAAGGGTGGGAGGGTGGCATGGGGCTACAGATGCACTGGTTGGAACCTGCTCCCTCCCTGCAGCTCCCCGAGGAGCCCTGGGTAGTGAAGGGCTGTGCAGTCCACCCAAGAGCTGGTTATACCCAACCAACCTGGGACTGGCAGGGCATGGGAAATGCATTTAATCAGCTCGTTGTTGCCCTGGGTCCTGTGCATCTGCCCAGACCCTTTGGTTCCCTGTAACGCTCACCTTGGTCCTCTCTCCTGACTCAGACATATGGTGGCAAGAACCTGAAGCAGGTGGGCACCATCCTGCAGCGGGGCATCCTCATCCTGCTGCTGTGCTGCTTCCCTTGCTGGGCGCTCTTCATCAACACCGAGAGGCTGCTCCTGCTCATCCGACAGGACCCCGAGGTCTCCAGGTCAGGGGTGATATCAAGACTTTCTGGATCAGGCCTTTGGCCGGGTTGACACGTAGTGTTGAAATCAAGGCTCTGTGGAGCTCGAGTGCAACGCTGCTTGGCTTGGCTCTTGCTTCGCTCTATCATTAACTGGGGAAATAACTCTCTTTCCAGGTTAACTCAGGTCTACGTGATGATCTTTATTCCAGCACTCCCTGTAAGTTGCTGCTAAAGCTGTTAGAAGCTCTGTATCCCTCAGTAACATCAAGGTGAAGGAGGGGAGGGTCCTTGCTATGTGGATCACAGGGTAGCATGGCTTTAGGGTTTTGCAACGTGCCCCTTGATCTTGAGCCTTAGCAGATGTGTATTGGCCAGCAGCTGCTGGACCAGCAAACACACTCTTTCATCTCACTGTGCAAAGGCTTTTACTGCAGCCACATCTCTGCACAACATGTAACTGGTGATGGACGTTGGAACCAGGGGCTCCGGGGCTTGCTCTGAGATAAAGGCTGCAGCTGGTTGCTCACACACACTCATGGCTGCTGGGCTCTTGCCTAGTTATGCTGACTCTTCTAAGACAGAGACCAATACCTGTGAGAAGTAAGGGTCTGTTGGTTAATCCTTTCTTCTGAGGTTTCTCATGTTGATGGGGAAGTACAGGACATTTCCCCTTTGGAGACTGATATCTCTCCTCCCAGTGGGAATGGGAGGTGCCTTTGGTTGCTCTTGGCATTGGGTACAGTCAGTGCTGGCAGATGCCACGCTCTGAGCAGACCACAGGAGCAGGGTGTTGGGCAGGGAGCCTGGCTGGGGCACCTGGAGAAGGTGGTGCAGGGAGCAGAGGGAAAGGACCTGTTTGTGAGGGGTGAAAAGTAATTGTCTGTTGATGAAATTAATCCTGACTTTTGCAGGCGGCATTTCTGTACCAGCTGCAGACAAGATATTTACTGAGTCAGGTACTGTATAACTAGCCAGGTTCTGGGCCGTGGACGAAAGGTATTCCTGGGAACACGGATAAAGTCGGGGATCTAAATTCACTTTGTCCTCTCCTGGGGAGATCTGGGCTGAGGAATGTGTGATGCACAGCCCCCAGCCAGCCACACAGGGCAGTGAGAGCTCATGAGAACCACCCTTAGGTTGCTCTGTTTCCCCATTCTACCTCCCAACTCCGTGTCAAGTTGATTGCACCAGCTCGTGAGCCCTGCGTGCTGACTTCTGCAGGTCTAACACAATCCAGCTTTACCTGTAACAGGAGCTGCCTTGTCTTTCTCCTTGGGCATTGATGAAGTTGTCCCTTGTGTTTGCTGGCTGGGGCTTCGGCCGTGCTGGGGAAGCAAACTCCAAAGTCTCTCCTTGGCTTCCAGGCGATCATTTTGCCTCAGGTGTTGACAGGGATTGCAGCCAACATCCTCAATGTGGCCATGAACGCCTTCTTCCTATATGCGCTGAAGCTGGGCATGGTGTAAGTGTGAGCAGAGGTGGTGTCAGCCTCTCCCTGGGTGCAGGGCTTTGCTCAGGGCTGTGGGAGGTGTCCGGGGTGCCCAGTTCTTACACCTTCTGCCCTCAGCCAACCGATCTGCAAAGATAAGGCTGGAGGGATCAGCCCCATATCTGCAGCAAGGCTTGTATGGGTGCTACCAGGTCTCTCCTGCTGTAGCTGAGGAGGCTGGGGAGGATGTCAGTTGTAATCTGCCTGTCTCTTTCCTCAGGGGCTCAGCCTGGGCTAACACTGTTTCTCAGTACACCCAAGCCATTCTCCTCTTCCTTTATGTGTGGTGGAAGAAGATCCATGTGGAGACCTGGGGAGGTACTGCTCATAGCTTAATCCTTCAAAATACCAGTGTCTTGCCCTGGGGATTTGCCATGGTCACCAGCAACTGACAAAGGGATTACCATCCCCTCACAGCAGAAAGATGCTGTAGCCATGTCCTCAAGGACTCTACTGTAGTTTGAAGTACATTGGTCATCCTGTCTCAGGAACGCTGCATGGTACAACAGCAAGACTAGGCTGATGTGAACTGTCACAGTGATTGTCCTCAAAGTGTCCAGAAAAGCATATGGCTTCCCTTTGGGGGAGGAGAGGGAGAACATGCCTTCATTCTGTTCACCTCCTCATTGCAGGTTGGACCAGGGACTGCCTCCTGGACTGGGGCTCCTTTATCCAGCTGGCAGTGCCTGGCATGCTCATGATGTGTATTGAATGGTGGACCTTTGAGATCGGGAGCTTCTTGGCAGGTGAGACCAAATCCTCTTTTTCTTTTTTTTTTTCCTCTGGTTCAACAGGTCATCTTCCAGCCATGCCTGCTTTGGTGGCTGCCTCTTGAGTGCGTCCCCAGAACACCTCTTGCCTGCAGGGTTGGTTCTGCAGGGTGCTGCTCCATTAGATGAGAACCCTGTAGTCACTGCCTCCCTGTCAGCAAAGGAGATGTTTTAATTCTGACCTAATGAAGAAACTGGTGAATCTTTTCCAGGGCTGCTCAGTGTGGTAGAGCTGAGTGCACAGTCTGTCATCTACGGGCTCTCCTCTGTGGCGTACATGGTAAGGGCTGGGTGTGTTAAACTGAGGTCCTGGGAGAATCCTCTAAACAGGGGCCCTGCAGATTAAGGCTGGGGAGGGAAGCAGGGCTGGGAAGCAGGAGTCAGTACCAGGCAGGTGATGACTCTCAGACCTGCTGTGCAGTTGCACGTGGAAAGTCCCTTTACTGCAGCAATGCCAATTGCCCCGAGTTCCCTGCTGGGAAGAAGAAAAATGCTGCAGGTTCTGTTGCCACTCACCTCCTCTTTGTCTCCTGCTACTCAGGTGCCTCTGGGCTTCAGCGTGGCCGTGAGTGTCAGAGTGGGCAATGCCTTGGGGTTGGGAGATGCAATGCAAGCCAAGACCTCCTGCATCACTGCGCTGCTGTGCACAGGTCAGCCCAGAGCCTGCAGAGGGGAATAAGGGGCAACTATCAGCAAATGGTTTAGTTCCTCTCTCACTGGGCTGGGGACCCCCAGTAGGAACCCAGACCCACTTGTTTGGACCCTCTGTTTGGGGAAGGTGAGACCCTGGCTGCTCTTTTCTGTTAGGAACTTGGTGCAAAGCCTTTGGTAGTTAAGAATGCAACTTAGCATCCTGTCTTCCACCTCCAGAGAGCAGAGGGAGTATCTGGGCAGAAAGTGAGAAAAACAGACTTGTCCTTTACTGCAGTATCACTTGGGTGTTAGCCAAGCCCTGTCCCTATCACATGAAGCACCTGAGGTCTGGGCCTAGGTGTGGAGCAGGACTTGCTTCCTTCAAGGCAAGCAATTTGATTTTTTTTCTTTTTTCTTTCAGGAGTTTTTGCTGTGGTGGTTGCAACGTTGCTAGGAACCCTGAAGGACGTGGTGGGATACATCTTCACCAATGACAAGTGGGTTAACAGCTTTTTGAGTATTATTACATTCTTGGAGGGTGTGGTTTATATCCCAGGAGCTGCTGTCAGATAGAGTTCATAACCTTCATCTGGCAAAGACGTTCCCCAAAGGTTCCTCCCTGATCAGTACGTACCTCTTCCCAACAGGGAGATTGTTGTCTTGGTGTCCAAAGTGATGATCATCTTTGCTCCGTTCCATTTGTTTGATGCAACAGCAGTGAGTATTCCAGCACGTGGAGCGATCCCTCTCTGCAGGTTGGGGTGCAGCGGAGAGAGCAAAGCTGCCTGTAGCTCACTCTTGGTCTGTTAAAATGACAGAGAAGCAAAGAGAGAAACTGTTCAAGCAGCTGCTTTTGTTACCTATAAGCTCCTCAGCATCCCCTGTGCTCATAGTTGCCCATTGGCATTGCTGCAGAAAGCCCAGTTCTCTCACCTTCTTTTTTTCCCTGGCAAGGCTTCAGCTCTTTACTATCTTGTCAGAGCAGCACAAGTGAGCAGCTGGATCTTCAGAGCTGTCAGGTACCCCTGGAACAGCAGCGGCGCTCACACAGCTCGTTCGATAGTCATTTCAGCCTGTGCTGTACCCCGTCCCTTCTGCGGCACGCGCTGCCCCACGCACTGACCCCTCTGCCTCCTGTCCTCAGGCGACCTGTGGCGGGGTGCTGCGGGGCACGGGGAAGCAGAAGATGGGTGCTATCGCCAACGCCATCGGCTACTATGCCGTCGGCCTGCCCGTCGGCCTCTCGCTGATGTTTGCGGCTAAGATGGGGGTGGTAGGTACGTGCGTTCCCCGCGTGGCACCGCCTGAGCTGCCAGCACCGCTGCTGCGGGGCCAAACCCCGCGCCTCGAGCCGAGGCTCAGCCCTGGAACTCGTGCTCGGGTCACCGGTGGGGCTGGATCGCACCGAAGTGTGTAGCTCAGTAACCTCCGTCGAAGGGGGGCTGACGTGCTCCCAGCACGGGACCCTCCCAGGAGCTGTCTCCTCTCCTATGAGACTGGGTTGGACACGGGGCAATAATCTGACCCCGCTGAAGTCCTTGGGCACTTTGGCAGTGGCTGGCTAAAGCAGCTTTTCCTCAAGCTCTCCCTGAAGTAACTCTCCCTTGCTGCAGGTCTGTGGGTGGGGATGATCGTTTGCATCTCTCTGCAAGCCCTCTCCTTCTCGGCTTTCGTCATGCGCATGGATTGGAAAAAAGCTGCAGAAGAGGTGAGACTTGTGCTTCTCCCTAGGAACTCCTAAAAGGTGTTAGGTGAGCTCCTGTCCCAGTACAATGCCATGGCCCCCTGGGAGGGAAACGGGATCTGCCCCTCTCCTGGAGCAGGGAGGTGATTTGGTGCTGAGCCTGCTTGATTTGGGAGAGGGCAGGGGAGAGGCTCAGGTTTGCTTGGCTGGGCAGGACACCCTCTTCTGAGAAGAGCAACTCTTCTGTGTGTTTTTAGGCTCAAGTCCGAGCTGGGCTGAAAAAACAGCTGGAAGATGTGAACTCCAATGGCACGGCTGCTAACAAAACATCTGCTGTGGGTATGTAACTGGGCCTGGCGACAGGGAGGGAGCCCAAATTCCCCACCCAGCCCTTCCCTTCCTTCACGGTCATGGCTGCTGTGGGCTGTCCTGCAGGCCCAGCTGGCTGGGAAAAGCACAGTGCCTGGTGCTGGTCCCAGCCCAGTGGCATTTCTCCTGTACTTAGTAGTGGGGTACAAGATACCCTGTTACCCCTGTCCCCACCCTGGCTGCTCCAGGAAAGAGCCTTGACTGCCAGCCAGTGTCTGCCTTACCTGGGAACACTTGCCACCTTCTCTGCACCATGTCCCACTGTCCCTGAGCCTTGGGAAGGGACTCTCAGGGTTTGTCACTGGTCCTTGTGCAGCACCAGACTGGGATCCCCCGACTTGGCAGCTCGGCTTCCCTGCGGCGCTCACCTTCCTTTCTGTTCTGCAGATTACATCTCCCTTGACGCGGATGCTGTGGACACCGTGGTCCTGCCCGAGAGCATCGGTGGAGGCGAGAGGCAACCTGACCACCAGCTGATCACGCAGGAGGAGCTCACTGTGGTCACTGCCCCTCCTGCTGTGGGGTGGAGGGCTCTGATCATCCGCCGTGTGCTGGCTGCTGCCGCTGCCATCGCTGTCCTGCTGGTGGGCATACTGGTCCGGCTCCTGACCGGCAACGGCTAGAACCAGTGACACTGGGGAGTTCTGCACAGAGCAGGAGGGGGTGTGGTCATGTCCCAGGAGGATGGTGAGGGGGAAGGAATTCCCCCTCCGTTCCTTGTAAAGAGTCACTTTGCTCAGTTTCTGGTTAACTCACAATGTTTTATCCCACGTGCAGAGTTCTTAAAGGGGGGGTGAGGATGCGGCACCTGGGAAGAAAGTGCTTGAGAGCTGGTTCCTCTCCTGCACTGCGCCAGGTTGTCCCTTGTGAGAGGCAGGAGCGTGTCCTGGGGTTGAGCTGGGAAGGAGACAGGGACCTTGTGCTGCTGTCCTGTTTCCTGCTCCCTGGGACCCTTTGTCCATGTCATGTGCTAGTGGCAGAAGCTCTTGCTGCCCACGGCACATCTCCTCACGCACCAGCCTGGGCCAGCACCTTGCCGTGGCAGAGCCCCGGGGCTACCGCTGCGGCAGCGAGTTGCAAGGTGGCTGATGCCTCTGACTCCTCTGCCGGGGCGTCGAGTGCTGGCTGCTGGCCCTGCTCTCCCTGCTGTGTGGCAGGCACGGGGCCTAAAGCAACTCTTTGCACTTTTGTAAGGTGGGATTTTGATACAATAAAGTTTTCTGAGTAAATGTTGGTTGAGTAAATGTGGCGTGAGCGTGACCCCGGTCACTGGCACGACCAAGCTGTTAGAGGAGATGGTTGCCTTGGTTTGCACAGCAGGAGGGGCTGGCACAGGGTGTGGCCTCAGGTTCCTGTCCCTGCAGTTTGGGGCTGGCTCTGGGTGCAGCCAGGGACTTGTTTTAGCTGGGCTCAGGGAGCACGCTGCTCCCCTCGGGTACAAAAAGCAGGGCTTGTGCACCTCGACTGCTCCCCCACGGGAGAGGCTGGTGTGGTGTACAGCCTTACAGAGCCATCAAGGAACTACCGTGTGTCTCAGCGTGCCAGCCCCAGCACTGCCTGCCCACCCCTGCCCGCAGCACCGAGCCCCTCAGGACCTGTCCCAGGCTCTTACCTGCAGCTCAGTGACAGCAGCGAGGCCTCTGCGGTGCAGCACGTGCTCGGTGTTGGAGGTAAATATGATGTGTGGCTGGTGCACGGCCCCTCCCTGTCACCCCACAACTCTGCTGGCACGTGGTGCTGGTTGCCTGGTCACGGGAAATGAAAAGAGGTGACATAAAAGAACTTGAGAAACAGCCACCACCCCTGACCTCGGCAGCCTCTGCCCCAGATATGGGGAGGCTGTGGACTATGCCCTGCTCAGAATCCCGGTACTTTCGGGATGGGATACGGGGGAGAAGAGGAACCCTGCTTCTCTCTGCCCTGTGGGCACCCCCAGCCCACCAGAGCCCACCTCGCACTCTGTCCAGGAGAGGGTCTGGCCCCTGCCAGCAGCTGCCCCCCGCCTTCCCCGCGGCGGGCCAGGGCAGGACGCTATATTTGGCCTGGCGGAGCCGTGCCAACGAAACCCGACCCGACAGCTGGAGCCCATGGGGCCGGCTTGTCTTGGCCAACACCACGCCATGAAGAGAGGGCTGAGACGGGCAGTGGCCCCACCACTGCTGGCAGCGGCTCACGGGAGACAGCAGACAGACCCGTGAATCCTCCGTCACTGCTGGAAGAGGAGGAACAACCCTCCAGCCCACGGGCCGGCAGAGCTGCGGCAGAGCAGGAGGGAGGTAGGAGGGTTCGTGGGAGTGATCTGGGAAGGCTTGGCACCTACGTTGGCTCAGGGCAGGCTGCACACCAGGGCTCCTCCGTGCTGCCCGCAGAGACGCACGGGACCCTCCCCGGGCTCCGTGCCCTGCCGTGACCCGCTGCCCATCGCCAACCCAGCTGCCGGCAGCAGGGAGCGCGCGGTCAGCTCGCCCAGCCCCGGCTGAAGTTCACCCCGGCGTGGTTACACATTGCCCACCCTGGCAGGCTGGTTTTAACCAAGCGGAGGAAGAGGGTTGTTTCACTCCCCCGGCAGAGCGGCAGCATGAAGCAGGCGAACCTCCCCGAGGAGAACGGCTTCAGCAAGGCGGTGGCTGCCGGCCAGCAGGATCTGACACCCGGCAGCTGTGGGAAGAAACACCGCTGGTTTCGGCGCCTGATCCCCGACCACTTTTGGGAAGATGCAAAGAAGCTGCTGGTGCTGGCGGGGCCGCTGGTAAGGACCCCGAGAAGAGAGTGATTCCCCCCGCCCCGACACGGCTGCCCCTGCTCACCTCTCAGCTCCATCTCTGACCTTCGCCTCTCCTCTTCCCTGCGCGTAGATCCTGATCCAGCTGATGATCTTTCTGATACACCTTGTCAGCTCCATATTCTGCGGCCACCTGGGCAAGGTCGAGCTGGCTTCTGTCACCCTGGCCATCGCTGTAAGCATTCCGGGGGCTGCCCCAGCATCAGGCACCAGCTCCCACCTGCTGACACTGGGGCAGGATACACGAACAGAGGCAGACTGCGGAGCTTTCAGACTCCTGCTTTTCCTTTTAGCCCCCCTCCCTACCTAAAAGTCTTTAATGCTCACACTCGCTCTCTATTTTTTTATCTCCTGCTTCCAGGTTATAAACGTTACTGCCATCTCTGTAGGTTACGGTTTATCCTCGGCATGTGACACCTTGATATCGCAGGTGGGTAAGAGATGCTGGAACTTGTCCTGGGGACACGGGGTTTTCCAGCAGTGGCTGGTGCTGCCCAGGCACTGCCCAGAGCTCCGGCTGCACCTGTGAGACGAGGAAGCTTGTTTTCAAGTGGCAATCCCATAACAGGGACCTCAGCGGTCCCCTTGAAACACCAAATCCTTCCTGCGCAGTCTGGGGGGTGGTCAGGGCTGCTCTGCAGGGCTCCGTGTCCCCTCCAGCACCAGCGTGCAGCCAGCACGGCAGAGCTCAGCACCACCCTCTCACCTCGCAGACCTACGGTGGCAAGAACCTGCTGCGCGTGGGGGTGATTCTGCAGCGGGCCACCCTCATCCTCCTGCTCTGCTGCTTCCCCTGCTGTGCCATCCTCATCAACATCGAGCAGCTCCTGCTCCTCATCCGCCAGGACCCCGAGGTCTCCAGGTCGGCTGGTCCCGTGGCCAGGACATCATTGCCTCGTCCCTCCCCGGCACGGTGGGGCTCGGGGGAGGGTGTCTACGGCCACGGCCACTCACTAGCCACGCTCTTGTGTACCCCCAGGTTAACCCAACGCTACGTGATGGCTTTCGTCCCTGCTCTCCCGGTCAGTCCCTGCAGGAACCCTGGCTGCTGGCTATGCACGGGGACCAGCCCTGCTGCTCCTCTTCTCCACCGCAGCAGCACAGCTTCGTCTCATCCACCAATTTCCTTTTCAGGCGGTTTTTCTGTATAACCTGGAGACAAGATACCTGCAGAACCAGGTGGGTCCTGCAGCCATCGCCCCCACGGAGGGTCAAACCCAGCTCAGGGCTCACTTCAGCCACGCACCCAGGGGCTTCACTCTCACCATTCACTGTGGCGAGGTAGTGTTTGTCCCCACTACTGCCCCGGAGTCCTGGAGCAGCTCTGACCCTGGAGGTCACCCCATCCCACAGCCATTTGTATCCATCTGCCTGATGGACCCGCTTTCATCATTCCCCACATCACGGATTTACCTCCAACACAATTTTCCAAGCAGTAGACGTCATCCTCTATTTATTTTTTCGGCTGGGAAAGCTGCTGAGTGCGTGGCTGGTGGAGACCTTCGCACCTCTCCCCCGAAGCCTTTGTGATGGTGCTGTATCCCCCAGCTCCCCCTCTTTGCAGATGATCACCTGGCCGCTGGTGCTGAGCGGAGTCGTCGGCAACGCCATCAATGTGATCGCAAACTGCGTCTTCCTCTACGTGTTCCACTTGGGCATCACGTGAGTAGCACTCGTGTCCCATGGAGGTGCAAACACCACCTGGCAACGGCAAAGGACTTTTCAGGGACGTCAGCACCCCCAGGCATGGCCGAGCACCCGGCGTGCAGGGGGTCACGGAGGGATGTTACGCTCTGGCACCCTGAGAGCGAGCGGGATGGCGATGACCTCTCTCATTTCCTTTGCAGGGGCTCTGCCTGGGCCAACACCGTGGCTCAGTATTCACAAGCCATTTTCTTGTTCCTGTACATTATAGGCAAGAAACTCCATGTGAAGACCTGGGGAGGTAAGGACATCTTCCCAGCTCCCTCTGCTTCCCACTTTACACCAGTGGTTGTGTATCTTCCATCGCATCTGTCAAGTGAATTCTGTTAGTCCTGCTGGTGACATATTAACCCGAGCCCAGCACGCCCCAGGAACGCGGTGCTGCTCCGGTGGTAGCACGTCACGTGCGAGCGTTGGCAGAGCACCGTGCTGGGCAGTAAACATTAATTCTTGAGAAATGAAACTTTCCGCTGAGGCTTTGTAGGGTTCAACCCCCCAAGCTGGATTAGCACAGATGTAAGAATGAGGTTGTCCTTAGACACTCTGCTCTGGGAGGGATGAGCTGAGGGTTGCACCGCTCTGTAGCCAGGACAGCACCAGCAGAGTGTCTACATGGACCCTTTGCTGCTGGAGGAGCTGAGGAGCATTGCCCTGGTGGCTTTGCAAACAGCACCAGCACCTCCAGCTGCCTCTGCTGCTCTTGAGGATGTAACACATGGTCGGTCTGGTCGTGCATCAGCGACATTTCTCCTCTCTGCAGGCTGGTCCAGTGAGTGCCTGCTGGAGTGGGACAGCTTCACCTCGCTGGCTATCCCCAGCATGCTCATGATGTGCATCGAGTGGTGGACCTATGAAATCGGGAGCTTCTTGATAGGTCAGAGGAGAGGGGGAGCTGCAAGGAGGTGGCCAGAGCGTGACCTAGAGCAGCATCCACAGTAGTCACAGAGGCTGAGAGCAGCCCTCCGCCAGGCACCCACACCCAGCACTGATCCTCTCCCTCTCCCCAGGCCTGCTGAGCGTCGTCGAGCTCTCCGCCCAGTCCATCATCTACGAGGTGTCCGTTGTCGCCTTCATGGTAAGGGCTGGAGGTTATTAGTTCAGACCAGGGCTCCCCAGGGACGGTCCTGGGACAGACACGCGGCAAATATCAGTTCCGACAAGGTGCGATCTTCCCCTCTGCGCTTCAGCCTCTCCCTTCTCCTGCTCACCCCCCCTATGGAGATGTTTTAAATTAAATCCTGAACTCGGTGCCCCTCTCTGTGGGGTGGCTATTCCGCTGCCACTGCCACGGCCACACGCATAAGCCCCCATCCTGTGGTTACAGATCCCCCTGGGGCTCGCCATGGCCGCCAGTGTGCAGGTGGGGAACGCGCTGGGCGCCGGTGACATCGAGACGGCCAAGAGATCCTCCTCCACCAGCCTGCTCTGCACAGGTCAGGCCCCCCCCGCGTCGGGAAGCCTTTGCCAGGGCTCCTTCCAGGCACAGCAGGAGCGGGGACACGTTTGCAGTCTTCTGCCCACAGCACACACCCCCGTGTCCCCTCTTCTCCTGAGCTCCCTGGCACGGCCGGGTTGGCCGCAGCGCTTCGCTCTGTTTTTCAGGGTTTTTTTGCATAGCCATGGGGGCCGTTTTAGCCAGCACAAAGGATCTTCTGGGCTACATCTTCACCAGTGACAAGTGAGTGCGCCCGGCTCCCAGCCTCAGTGGGTGGAGGTTGGTTCCCAACGGCGATCGTCGGCTCTTCTCTTTCCCCAGGGAGATTGTTGACTTGGTGGCCTGGATCATGCCTGTCTATGTTGTCTTCCACTTGTTCGAAGCCACGTGTGTAAGTCCCTGGCGATGCTGCTGTTTGAAGTAGGGCACCTGGGCGATGAGCGGCAGCATCGCAGGTCAGTCGAGGGTCCCTGGGGCTGCGGGTGAGCACTGGCACACGCCCAGCACCCTCCAGGGCTCCAGGGATCATCACACCTTTAGAAAACACTGACGATGACACCCAGGGCCAGGCAGGGCCACAGAAATAATCTGGCAGAGGCGGGGAGTCGGTTCATCACCGGGCTGGTTCACCAGCCCCCAGGTAGCAGCAGAGCCCCGCAGTCGGCCAAGGTGCTGCTCCCGGCTCTGGCCCCAGCCCGGTTCCCTCTCCCCTCAGGGTGCCTGCAGCGGGGTGCTCAGAGGCATAGGCAAGCAGAAATTTGGTGCCATCCTGAACGCCGTGGGCTACTATGGTGTGGGCCTGCCCCTGGCAGTCGTGCTGCTCTTCGTGGCCAAGATTGGCGTCATAGGTACCGACCCCCGGGCGTTGCCGCTCTGCGTGCCCCCCACATCCCCCGCGGGCTGATGCGGCTCTCCCCGGTTCCACCCATGGCTCACCATGATCCTCCTACCTGGCCGGGGGCTGGTCACACTGGGGTGGACTGGGATGGCCCCTGCAACTGCTGAGAGCTTTTAACGGTAGTGGGAAAAAGCAACTGCTGCCAGGTTTGCCGGGCAGCCCCGCAGTGGGTGCCCGCAGCCACCCCATCCCCGTGTCCCTGCTGACCTCGGTGACATCTCCTTTCTCGACTCGCTGTCCCGAGCTGCTGTCTCAGTTGGGCTTGCTCTGGCTGACACCAGTGTGTCATCTGCAGGCCTCTGGCTCGGCATGCTCGCCTGTGTCTTCATCCTCTGTACCTGCTTCATCATCTACATCTCCCGCATGGACTGGAGGAAGGCGGCCGAGGAGGTAACCCGTGGTGCACCCACTGCACCCTGCCCGAGGGAAGGTGCCCAGGGCCTTGGCTGGGATGGCAGCGGGATGAGACAACGTCACAGGCTCGATCCCATGGGCCAGCGCTGCTCAGGGCTGTCCTCCAGCGCTCCCAGCAAATCCCAGTGCTACCAGCAAAACCCAGTGCTCCCCTGATCGCAGCCATGTCCGTGTATCCGGCTCCCTCCCACACATGCACTCGGCCTCAAGGTTTCCCTCTGCACCTTGTGCCACCCTTGGTGGGGGACATGAAGCACAAAGCAGCCGGGGTGACTGAGGCTCCCTCAACCCTGACAGCCCTGAGCGTCACCTCGTGCCCCAGGAGCACCGGGGCTTCCACCAGCCAGCACCTCTCCTTTTGGGCACCTTTCAGGTGCCATTACCAGACACACAAACCCCGTGAGAGGCGACGCGTTGGCTTTGCTCGCTGGGGATTTCCAGCGCCACCAGCTAAACCCGCTGTGTTCCCTCCCCCAGGCTCAGCACCGTGCAGGAGTGACCCAGCCACCCCCGGAGGAGCTGAACCCGGGCCCTGAACCCTGCGGCAAGGGACTTCCCTCAGGTGGTGGGCC
>WTSP01025281.1:0-42051 GCA_025331215.1 Actenoides lindsayi | reverse complement strand
CCTCGCTACAAAGCCTCACCTTCTCCAAGGCTTCTCTCCCTTGCCTCCCAACTGCTCCTCACAAGCCATTCTGACCTGTTACAAGGCAGGAACTGAAGTCAGTTCTACCCAGGAAGCAGTCACCCCAGCCTGAAGCACGGAGGTGCTGGGTACGTGCACCCCTAGCGAGATGCTGCATTGCCCTCACCTCCTCCAGTCAGGTGAGCAGTTGCCAGGAACTTTCAGGGGATGGCTCTACTTCTGCAAACACCTCAGCAGGAGAAAATGCTGCAGTCATCATCTGCTTCTGCCCCTGTGGATCCTGCCTGTATCAGCTAATGGGACCTAGAAAGCTGTCTCGGCTAATCCCAGTCATTAAAAGGGCTGCCCTGTGCTCTTAGAGGTCAACGGAAAAAAAAATTAAATAAACAAGAAAATCAGTGCCTGGATTATAGCCCTTAATGCATTTATTTTCCCAACAGGTGTTCCCCCCTCTCTCATGCTTATTCTGGGGAAAAATCTCCCCATATAACTCAAGCATGAAGACACTGTTTTCTGCTATCATTCACATGCCTGACTGACACTTCCTACAAATGACAATTCTGCCACAGAAGCGAAAATTTCCATCCCACTGACAAGGTGACAATTTTATACGTTAATCTAAACCATTTTCCAGCTCTGCAGAAGAGATTTCCTGAATTAAGTATGGCTACAAATGAAACAAAGGAGAAGAATGACCACAAAACCCCCACACCAGTAACTGAGAACACTGGTTGGTCAGGTTGCCAACGCAGCCCTGAGACCTGCAGTGGAAGGTGCCGAGCTGTCCCAACGGATGGCTTTTGGGTGCTTGCATGCTCTTACACAATCAGTTTGCTTTCCTTCAGTTAATTTAGTGTTACTTCAGAGTTCTCATGTGAACTAGAATCCATAAATGTCTCTGTTCTGAAGAGGGAAGGGCCCAGATTAACACAAAAATGGAGTTTAGACTAAATGCCCTTTATTCCCCCTTTATAGTTCATCCAGTCACAAAAAGAGTCATTCAACCAGCCCATAAAATGTATGCAAGTGTTCTTCTCAGGGATTTCTGCTTTCACTAAAGATATCAAAGCCTCAAACAGCCCTTCACTGAACTCACTCCAGGTTTTTGATGTTCCTCCTTTACCAGGGGGGCCAAAACTGGACACAGCACAGAAACATGCTGAGTAGTAGAGGATAATCCCTTCCCTTGATCTCCTGGCCATGTTCCCATTCATACAGCCCAGGATGCTGTGGCCTCCCGTGCTGCCAGGCGTGCTGCTGGCTCCTGCCCAGCTCCCTGCCCACCCACACCTCCAAGACCTTTCCACAGAGCTGCTTCCCCAGTCAGTCCCCGCCAAGATCCCCCCGGTCTTGCTGCAGGGGCTCCTCCTCTTCCAGGTGGAAGGCTTTGCATTTGGACCTGTTGAATTTACTATTTTTCCTGTCGGCCTGTTCCTCCAGCCAATCTAGGTCCCTCTGGACAGCAGCCCTGCCCTTGCTGTATCAATGGATCCCCCCCCAGCTTGCTGTCATCAGACAGTGCCCTCCATCCCCTCCTCCAACCAAGACCAGTGCGCTGCCTGTTACCAGCTTCCAGGTAGAGTACAACCCACCGACCTCCACCCTCTAAGCCAAGCAGTTGATTTCTCCATCCTGTCGCCCATCCGTCCAGACTGTTGCAGCCTAATTCAGCTCCAAGGATATGGTGTGAGACTGTCAGAACCTATTAGTAAGCTGGCTACGGAAAGCCTTCAAAACTCCGAACGATGAAAACATAAAACCAGACAAGGGAAGACAGCCAGCCAAGGAACTTTGCAAGTGCATTAGAACTTCGTCACTTATACTCGTGACTGTCTCATTATAGACCCTTTCAAGTACAAATATCAAAGCGAGACAAGACGCCGGGGAGGGCTTCAAAGAATGTAGTTTTTCTAAAAAATGTTTCAATTATTTTTGACAGAGTTTAGAGTATGCTTTGATAACGTGAGGGATGAAGTTCAGAGCGCTCTTGCTCTGTAGTTTGCTGAGAAGTGAAGGGAGACTGTTGGGAAAACTTGAAAAAAAGCCTCCTAAGATACAGGAATTAGGTACACACAGTCTTTCTTCCACACTGGAGTGAAAAGAAAACAAGTGAAAACTACAAGATTTAACTGGTTTTCAACTCCAATTGAACTGTCTCTTTACAAAATAAGAAAAAAATTAGAAAGTTCCAACAGGATATTCAAATAATTACAATTAAAAAGATTAAGCCCTGATTTACTAGAATGTGAAGTCAGGATTTCACTGGACTTCCATAACAGAAAGCTCACCTCTGTTGCAAAAAATAAACATCATTCCCCATGAGATTTATTACCTGATGACTTTCTAAAGCCTGTATTTTCATTATGAGGTCTTTTACTAAAGATTATGGAATTATTTTTTATTGAAGTATTTCTTCATTTAAAAAACATCAGTCACTAAAAATGACTGTATGTATTCCTTGATAATTTCTAACTAGTATTGGTATAGATTGCATCAGAATATGGAAACTGTAATTAGCCCCAAAATAATCTAGTCAAGAGGAAAAGCAGAGGTTTGGTCAGTGCAGAGACATTGTTTTTGAAGTTGTCCAACAAGCAGTTTCAACAAGTTGGCTTACCTTGGAAATCCCCTCTACACAAACAAATTGCTTTCTTGAGCTCCTTGAGAAATGCAGATTAAGCCTAAATAAGTATCAGAATAAACCACTGAAAATAACTTTCTGTGTATGCCAAGAATCCAGTTACTGAAAGCAGCACCTGGAGGAAGAAGCAGCTTTTGACCAACACGACAGGAAACAGCTTGGGAAAAGGTTTCCACATAACTCCAAACTTTATCTGGCTATCAGGAAATCATTGTAATTAAGAGATACTAAAAATATGCTCCACCAACCAGCAAATGCATGAATCAAGTTACAAAATGTAAATGTGTCTAAGCTTAAGAAAAAAGATAATCACAGAAACTTTATAATCCTATGCCTCACAGTGTGAGAAAAGAATATTACAGCTTGACACAGTTAGGATCTTTTAGGTCAGCTAAACAAAAAAGTTACTGCATTTACATTTATTCCACTTTCCTGGTTTTCTTCAGCTCTCTCCTACTTTTCAAAGCCTTGTAGAGTATTGATGAGACCTTTCTAAGGTAGACCAGTGCTAAAGCAGAGGAGAATACACCCGAGTTATGGACAGGTTTGAGTTTTTAAACAGTTAATACAGCCCACGTTGTAATTAAGTTAGGGGTTCAGACAAGCTTAGAGCATCCAAAGTTATATATATAAAAGCTTAAATCCTGCCTTGCCCAACTGCTCTTTTCATTACATCCCACATAGCAGCTATATGGCACATTATATTCTTTAGGTTGCTTTCACCTGGCTCTCTTCTCTGCAAGCTTCAAGAGGTTGAGGACTCCTCTGCAAGCTGCTCGACAGCAGCATCATGGACTCTCAGTTTAGAACTAGATCTGCTGTGGTTCAGAAACAGTTGGAACGCTCTTGGCCATTTCATTTCTCATAAAAAACATCCTGAAACCTGAGTCTATTTGCCTACACCTTAAATTTTTTAAATTAAGAGTAGACAATTTTCAGGCCAACAAGTGTGGCCATCAGGAACAGGGTTTGTTAGTTTTTAACAATAGTCAAAATCATCAGGGATACACTGTTTGACTGGGTTTTTTTTCCACGCTTGCTTCAGTATTTTCCTCCCTTCAGATGTGAAGGTATGTCTGTCTTGCAGTATGGTGACGTTACATCAGAGCTTTAGTGGTGGAATTCTCTCCTCCTGGCCCATATTTGACAACTACTGGGTTAAATCTACAACCTCTGAACCAGGAAACTGGAAAATGAATCACATTTATGGTCCCAAGAACACTAAGTGACAATATCTGTCTTTCTAGGACACGGGATTTAGCAACGTGACTTCGGTGGGATGAGAGTACCACAAACCCTCCTCAACTTGCACCAGGACAGGCTCTGTGAGGAAGAGGGTTTTCTAACTCCCCCTCCAGACTGAAGAAGACAAGGCGACAAGGGAAGGACAACATTAAGCTGAACCTCCCTAGCATAGAAAGTAAGTCAAAAATAACCAAAATGTGAAGTATCTGAGCTCACATGCTTGTTTCCTGCCTTGCTATAAATCCATCATTTGGTATTGTAAGAGCAATAATTCTGGCAGTAAGCTGCAAGGTATTTATTTTCACTATAAATAAACCTGACAATGTCACACATACCTTCAATACACACAGGTTTGTTTGTGAAGACAATCTGACTTTAAAACCTAGCCAAACACTACAGAAAAATCCCACTATTATAGAAATGGTACTTGAAAACAGTTCCAATGCCTCAGCACTCATCTGCTGTCATGAAAAGGTGTATTTAAGGCATACAGTCTCCAATTACTGTTTTTTTTTCTGTCTTACCTCAAAAATACCCATTTTCAAATGGAAGAACTAATCAATAGCAAATCTAAACCCAAAGTACTTAGAAAAGAAACGACGGCACTGCGCTATTCCAGTCGGGATTGAAAAGGCCATGAAACTGTCCCAAATAAGATTAATAACATCCCATCATCCGAGTACAAACTGAGCTAGCGAACAATTTAATTACTATTTTCCATTCCAAAAGCCTTTGGAAGGCTCTCAAAGAGAGGCAAATGGCTTCTGCTACTACAAGAAGAGTGCTAATCTTAACCTTTGGACAACCCTGAGACATTTGCCTTCTCGATGAAATTACGTGCATGCGTAGGTACATAAATAAGTTATGAGATGCTGCTTTGCTGTCACAACACATTGTGCACGCGTTGAAAACACGGGTTCCACGACACGGCAAATCAGATGGCAGGTATCAGCTTTTACTTGTCCTTGAGAATAACACCCAGCGTCAAACTCTCGCTTTAGTGAAGCTGCTTTTCACCCCAACTGTAACCATCCTCAGGTACACAGGCTAGCAGAACACCACCACTCAGAGCTTAACTAAATCTTGCCTCACAAGTTGAACAAATTATTGTCTTCTTTTCTACTAACTGAAATGAAACAAGGGGTTTACTCCACATATTGTTTTCAGAACAGCCAGGGTTTTGCAGCCTGCTCTAGGTGACTCTCCTTTAGCAAGGGGGTTGGACTAGATGATCCCCAGACATCCCTTCCAGCCCCTACCACTCACTCTGTGATTCTGTGACCTAAACATGCAGTTTAGAACCTCCTGCTCTACCTCCTGTAGGTAGAGCCTACATCCTACATCCTTCCGAGCCAGAGCTATGGATTCATAGTCTCAGTATGGTTCCATTTAATCTGACTTACTTTACATTGACAGTGACATATTTTAGACTTAAAAAGGGGTTTGGCTTGTTTTTTAAAGACATATTTTAATAAAAGCCTTAGGTTAACATAAGCAATGATTGCTCAGTTGGAAACAGAAAAGAAAAAAAAATAAAAGAAAACTACCTTTCACAAAAAAAATCATGTAGCCAGTTGAAAGAGAATTTGATTTTTTCCCATCTCTTCCACATGGTAAGGCATTCAGTATGCATTATGTAAACTACCCTTGATAGCAGATGTGCTTTACAAATGCATGGTAAATAACCCTGTACAATGATGAAACTTCTCTGTCTGTCGGAACTCTTAAAACATTTTTACTTAGTAGTGAAGGGGACCATTTTGCAAATTCAAATGACACTTGAAGCATTTGATGCTGGAAACCATTCCAAATCATCAGTTCCCTCTCATCTGAATCGATCATCAAACTAAAGCTCTGAAAGCACAAAGCCTGTGGGCATTACTGCAATCAACCACAAGATCTTTTTCTTGGCTATCAGCAATGGATTTCTGTTACTGTTAAGAAAATTAGGACCTGGTTACTAAAAAATTAAATGGGCTTTTAACAGAGCCTAAATTTCTCACTTAAACCAAGCAATAATTATATCCCTTATTTCAACAAGAACAGATTCTGTGTCCAAAGGTGCACGTGAGGTACTTATGCTAAAACATTCATGTCTGCCTGTTCTGAGAGGGCTCAATCAATATGAAAGGACCAGGAACTACAAAAGGAATAAAGAGGAGAAAGCTACCAGGTCACAACATATCCGTAATTTTGAAATTTCCACTCCAATGTTCAAGTTTTTTTGTTCACTCAAAACTCTTTTTGCAGTTCAGCCAATGGCAGTGTGTAATTTTAACCTGTGCTCATATTAGTTTACCTTGCAGTAACAGAAAAATTGATTTCTAAAGCTTGCTCTTCCAATCAAGCTGATTTAAATGACCGCAACATTAATTTTTCAAGTACTGCCTTAGGCTGGTTTGAAGAGACTGTGCAAAAACTGTGTCTTTTCTCAGGTGTGCAAGATCTAAAATCTTAGTACCTTTAGATTAATAGATCAATTAATTGAGATTCATAGATTAATTGATTGGCATAAACTACAGCTGGACAAGTTTCCCTGGTGAACATAACTAACCAGGTCATCTGTATCCTGATCAAAGAAGCATAGTTAACAGCTAAGACTTTTTCCTTATTTGTTGTTCAAAGTTTTATCCTACTTCTTATTAGGAGAAATCATTATCACTAAAGCAGCACAAAACTCACTAGGCCCATCAGGGGCTAACCCCATGCCTCAACACGTGTGTAACAAAGAGAGAGACAGACATGCATGCAGCGAACGAGGGAGAGGATGGCACAGATGGGTGATGTTACTAATGCATCAGTGAAGCACTAAACCAGAGATGCAAAAGGAAAGGAGATACCAAGGCAGAGAAGTGAAGGTGGGGCCGGGGCAATTGACAACTCCGATTGTCAAACAGAGCAAAGAAATAAGATATGACACTTTATTCTGGATTTCTCCAGTCTGGTAGAGATTAAATAAGTCGTGAGGAGACGAACAACACCAACCAGGAGAAAGAAACCTAAAACAGAGGCACAGAAGGCTTTGCCATCTTGAAACCAAACACGAAGAACAAAAAGCCACTGCAATAAATGGGGTCATTACCAAAGAAATACGCTACTGAAGCTGCTCTGCCAGACAAAAAACCAAGAGGCTGTAGAAACAATTAGAAGTGAGGGAGAAAGCACACACTGCGTGACCATCACTGACTAAACCCTATGCTGATAGTAAAAAGGAGCTGACAGATGACACCCAGGATACAGTATCTTATTCAAGCAAACAAAGAAAATCCACCTCAAGGATGCACAGACATCAAAGTGACAGTGAGGAGTGAATAAAAAGCAGAAATTCAGGAAGCTGATAAAAGCACCTACAAGAAGGAAGGGAAAAAGGAAGGGGGTTGACTGGAGAGGGAAGTCAATGTAATTAGGACTGTGAAACCTGTAAAATACCCTTCCTGTGAGATCATTCAACATACACAGCTATATGAACTCTCTCACCCTCTCCCCCCAGCTTCTTTTTTTCGAGCACATGAGTGCCATATAAGTCTTCAACATCTCCTGCCTCATCTTGTGACAACAAGCACCTATTTGTGCCTGTGCTGCAATATGGTATAAACTGAGGAATGAGTTCCCCTGACATCCGTATCAATCGACTTCTGCTATTTGTATGCATTTAAAAAACATTCATCTTTAGGCCAACTAAAAAGACAAAATACTTAATTCATATCTTTTCCTTCTCTGCTGAATATGTATAAGGCCCTACTGATTTAATTTTTAATTTTATTCTTTAGCATATGCTAGCAGCAATTAGTCATGAGTACTTTAAACCTCACAAAATGCATATGCATTTCCTGCGGAGTGTAAACATGAAGCTGATTTCTGAAAAGAAGTTAAATTTCTTAATTATTACTCTGTTTCTCTAAACAGCACCTCTCTGCACTAGGTGTCTGCAGTGGAAATCCCACGCTGTACCTTTACAACAGTTATAGCCACCTGGAACGATTCAAAGAGCCCCAACAGAACTGCACAGTGATTCTGGCAAAGAAAGAACAGCTGATTTTTAAAGCACTAAGATAAACTGGAAGCAGAGGTGTTCTTATCCTAGAGAATGGCCAATTCTTCCTCCCTTTCATATCTAAGCTTGCATAACATGTCTTTCAAAAGCTGAACGTCCACTAATTTTAGAGAAGGATATCATTAGAACAAAATATGACCTTTATGAAATATGAATTATTTGTTCACAACACATTTGGCATGACAGTGGGAAAACATTGCCTTCAGGCCACCATTATATCTGCCCTGTTTCTTCCTCTCCCTTCCCATCATCATATATCTGCTTTGTCAGCCCCAACAGCATCCAATTTCCATAGGCAAAGAGATTTGTTGCCTCATTTTCAGAGCAACCAACAAGCACAGAAAAACAACACAGAAAATAAAATTATGAAGATTAAGATTTAAGCTTTCAACAGAGATTGAAGCAGAATGTTTTTCATCTCTTAGCTGCTGTTGTAGCTTCCGAAAGCTGACATCACATTTGATTTCACTGGCTTCATACAGGGAAAATTCTGTTCGTAGTCATGAAGACCAGAATTTATGCTTTAAATAAAAGATTAAATTTGATGGAAGTTGGTTACAAACAATATTATGGAATCTAAACACTTGATGCTTAGACTTTGTGATGCCTTTTAAAACAAATGAGAGAGGCAAGATCGGATAGAGAAGAGCAGTTAAAACCAAACTCCTCACAAGACTAAGCCTGAAACAATCTGATCCGTCCCAGGGCTTGGCTAACAGACCTTTGGAACATGAAGAACATCATGACCATAAGGTCTTCCAAGGCTTCCAAGAAGTATTTTCTTCTTATGATTAAAGGAATGATAGACCACGAAGGTGTTCAGCAAGTGCTGAACTTCAACCTATTGTGATTCTCTTGCAAATGATGGAATCTGTTTCTAATAGTGACCTTCCAAGGCTCATGAGAACAGAAGCATGCGCAAGGAATCGAAGTAACATCGTTATTATCATTTCATGCTCTATAAAACTGTAGACATTTGGTGAAACACCTCCTGTTTTGAGGCACGCCTGATGATACTATTCCTTTTTAGCTATTTTCCATGCATGCCTTATTTATTAAACAAGTTCCCTTGATAATACATGTGTTTATGTATATATATTAAGTACAGTATCAACATCAAACAGTGGCCGCATCAGAGAGAGATCAATCTAAAGTACTGAAATTTTGGTCCAGAAAGAAGAAAAAAAGCACTGAGGCTTGACAATACATAAACCCCCTATTTTCAAAAGAAAATTGGCAAATTTGATGCATTATTCAAGAAAGCAGTAAGTTCTTCACAACCAAATATATACAGGAGTGTAGACTTTTATGAAGCATTAATTAGTTCCTTTCTTTCACTCAAAAATCCAAACTATCAGGTTCCCTGTTAAATGCTATTTTGTCCATGTATATTCAGGACAAGGGATTTTTTTATCAAGTTAATCTGGGTTAAATAAAATACATGTATATATAGTTCATTACTTTATTTTTTTATTAACCCATTAGTTTATTTTTTATTAATCTTATATATTAAAATCTCTATCCAGGCACAACCCCCCTAAGTCAATCTTAATAAAGACAGAACTGTAAGTGCTGACTTATGTGCAAATGCATTGTACTCAATGTACTACAGATAATTTCACATGTGAACACCGTAGGTATTAGAAGGGCCAGAATGAATTGCATTTTCCTGAAGAAATCTGCAAGGCAGCAGATTCCACTTTACCATTCAAACTAGGTCAGAAATGATATACTTGCATACTGCTATTATAATCCATTTTTTAAAGTGAAAACTGTAATCATGGCAGCAGCTATTAAAGACTGATGGCCTGCTTTTTCTAACACTAGTTTAATGCTTTCTAAATAGTAAATTGAATGATGATACTCAGCCTAGGGGGAAAAAATATCAGTAAAAAGCCTGGGAGAGATGCATTTTGTAAGCATGCAGGTATAGTAATGTATTTAGAAATTAAAACAAGAAATGCCATTCTTAAGCCACAGGTAAAATGAAGAAGATATATTTGCAGTGAAGCAGCCTATAATAATATAGGTCACAACTGATGATTCTCTATTTGGAAACAGTCCATATGATCAGATCAGGAGATAGTGACTTCTGCTCAGCGTTCAAAGTGAGACTTCAGTGCAGGGCATTTCACGTTTTGTTTTGGTTTGAACAATCTCCAAAAGTCCTGGGTCATTAAAAAGATTTTGCCCTTCACCTTTATTCACATAGAAGAATGTATCTGACAGGTTTGAGAGAAAGCCAGCCAGTCAAATCGGCAGCGCCGGAAGCGTAAGGTACATCCACTGAGTCACCAAGGTTATATAAACTGAGAGAGCAAATTAATGCCACTCCTGCCCTGCCTCCCAAAACACAAGCCACTCAACTACCCAGTCATTACAAATGATCTCTTTGTTTCAGTGCTAGGAGAATAACTATCAGAAACCAGCACCTGAGCTACCTTTCTCATTCAAAAAGAGATCTGGAGGTCAGGGCTGAGGCTTCTCAAGTACGGCAGCACCTGGAGCTGCCATTTGCCCTTTCGCTGCCCCTGCTGCACTCGTCCTGAAGATCAAGGCAAAACTCAGATTTTTCAGATGGCTCCAAGACTTCTGTAAAGAGATGAAATAGGAAATCCTGCAGTAAATCACTTCTGGGGTGTTACGCAGCCTGGATTGCACCTAGCCAAGAGGTAAGGGTACAAAAGAACAAGACAAAGTAGCTGAACTGCAAAATAAAGAAGAGCTATGTTTAGAAGTAGCCATGAAAAATACTTCTCTGGGTGTACGCGCTCTTCGACCCGCAGAATTTAACAGTGCCAGGACGAACCTGGGACCTCCTGAAGTGCATGACTCCTAAGAGAAACAAAATACTCGTCCAATATAGTCTTAAAAAAAAGTCACAGTGCAAAGAATTCTTAAAATAGAAGCTTGCAAAGCGCATTATATTGTCAGAGCAAATCTGTCTCCATCCCGCTGGAGATGCTAGCGCAGTGATCCGCATGGAACTCCACCTATCTTTTAAGGCAGAAACTGTCCTCGTACCACTGCTCATGGGCTTTAAGGCAAAGTTCTGGCACCCGTCCAAAACTCTGGAAAGGGAGGGCATGCAGCTTTTTAGATTTTCTTTTTAGGTCATGACATAAGAGATCACACTGATGCCCACTAATGCTCCATTTACAGACACAGAGCGAGGTCAGCAACTTGTACTTAAAGAAGGAAAGGAAGGCACTCCTAAAAACAATGCTACATCGGACAGAATCTTCGTGTTTATGTTATCTAAGACCTTTCACAGAGCCTAGTAAAACATAAAGCAGAGAAAATGTCATGTAATACATAGAACTGAAAACCAAGGGTGAAACAGCGTGGTTTTGTCCATGGCAAATAAGTGTTCCTAGCAAACAGAGATGTTTTTACATGGAAGTTTTAAGAGAAATTGAAAAAAAAATCAAACATTTTTATTAGATTTTATCCTGTCCCCTATGCTTAGAAGAGCATGTTCATAACAGAAATGACCAGACTAAGTCAGTGCATTTTTAAGTTAGTAAGTGATATTTGGAGCTTTTGTCACATGAGAGGGAATCCAAATTGGACTTGGGCCTTGAGACGCGGTCAAGTCTTCTGGCAATGATAAAATCAGAAAGCTTTCCCACATTTTTCTCAGACCTGTCCTTTTGAACAAAGTTAATGGTTGTACACAATCTTCTGGCTTTATACAGAACACTTTACAGGAGCCTTTGCAAGCAGCCAGACACCATATTGCCATCTCTATCAAAACACCAACTGAGACTGATGGGTAAATAACACCAGAACAGGGATCCAATTAATGTAACACGGCAAAACTGACATTTATAGAACAAAGTTTCAGATTAGTCATCAGTGACTACATTTATTCCAGAGTTATTAATTCTCACCTTCTGTAGAGAGGAGAGCAGCAGTTTCCAAGACACTCAAAAACCTAACAGCTTACGAAACTTTTCTGCCCAACAGCTTTCAGTAGAAATTGTCCAAATACTCATATGCCCAGGAATTTCATGACTAGGGTAAGGCAGAAAACAACTGACACTAGACAAAATAAAAGATTGAGCAGTATCACAACATAGGCAGACAGTATTTTCTGTGCTTATAGGATTTAAGAAAGCCTCTTTGCTGAATTAATACTAGAACAGTTTAACACAATTAACAATTAGCTGAAGGCATGCTAACTACTACAAAACAAAACCTCCAAACCACCCCGCCCCACCACAAAGAAAACAAAAAAGGAATTTTTCTCCTTTTCTTGATGCTAATTCCTTCAATACATTTGCTCGTAGAAGTCATCTTGTCCCAGCTCCATCAAGCCAGGCAGGCTCTCCCAGCTCCCTTCTCATAACTCAAACGTTTCTCTCACACCTCTTCTCATTTGCAGCTGTCCACTGGAAATCTCATGATTGATCCACCCCTGGATGTTACTTACCCTGTTCACAGTTGAATTCATCTCAACAGTTCATTTCTCAAGTGCTACTAAATGACAGAGATTGTTTTCCTCCTAAATCATTTTCACTCAATAACCTGTCACTTGCAGAACTTCCTGACTTGCTATTAACTACCAGAGGAAAAAAAAAAAAATCTATAAAATTACAATTATTTTCTGCATGTTTTACTTCTGTTAGTCAACTGTTCTCAGCACTCAACCTTCACACTTGTGCTGCTGCCTGAACAAAATACAGAATGTCTTGAGTTAAAACTGAATTAGATCTAGTAAGTATTTCTCAGAGGCTAATATTACAGAGTTGTACCTATAACGTGTATCTTTCTTAAGCATAAGAATCATACAAGACTGCTTTGCTTACAGAAGCATACTGGGCTATTTCTTTCATTCAAGAAGCAGCAGTATCCAAGTTAAAATTGCCATAGTACTCACAATGCCAATTCCAAAAGCACCTATTTTTAAAGTACACTAAAATGAAAATACCATCTCATTATGATTATTGCCTCAGTTAAAATCTTGAACTTCAAGGACTGCGAAGAGGACCATACAGTAAGAATACTGTTCTTTTTCTGAAATGCATTCATGATGTTTTTAATAATGCATTAAAAATACCTCTAGACATTGTCTTGCATTTTACAACTTTCCTTCTAAAGTAATTGGATTTCTTTTGCCTCAGAAATCCTCAAAGTTTCCAAATTTCTACGAGATATGACTTAAAACATGTTCTTTCTTTGGGATCCATTAGATAAAACCTTTTCTGTTTTCTCCTTTGTTGTAGGGTTAGTCCACAGTTCTTCTGTATGCCAAATTAATTTTCACTTAATGAATTCTAAGACAATAGACTGAATTTGTTTTAGACTGAATAATCACTAATATGCAGGAGAAACCTTCAGTGGTACAAAAGCAGCCTGAACAATAGGTAGGGACAGAGCATGAGAGAGAGAGACTGCTCCATCAGACTTCTTCCCAACCTGTAATTAGTGGAAGTTTTCATATCAGTTCTGGTTCCCCAAATATGCTGAAAATCAAGGACCTGGCTTTCTGTTCTGTCAGTCTTCCTACAGCTTTGCACCCCGCACACGTTTGAGTGTGATGAGAACCAGACACTGACTGGCAGCACAACCCTCTAAGTGTGTACCAACAAGGAAAAAAAGGAAAAGACACATCTCCCAAAGCCCTAACATGGATTGAGTTCCTCCAGTCATGTATGTGCGTGGAGAAAGAAGCTGCAGGTCCTTCCTGTGGACCCTGCTCTCCAGCAAGTGCCAGAAGCTACCCTGCACAGGAGACTAATCACATGGACAATGAACTAGTGCTCTTTACAACAAAGAGAAAAAGCCCACCCTTCTGATTCCACTGTATGACTAAAGAGGCTTTAAAAAAAAACCCCAACAGCTACATTACACCTATGATTAAGGCTTAGGAGAGTTGGGTCTGCAAAACTGCAATTCCCCCATCACTGCTGAGCCACAAAACCCGAGCTTATCAAACACCAGCAGTTCCATTTCCTCCCCATGTGAACTCACCAGATACGCTGAAATCCACCCCATCTATTTTCAGTCGTCTTCTCTGTGAAGCGTGGGTTTTAATGTTCGTATAACCAGAGAAGAGATAATAAATCTATGAGGATTTAAGATGATGATCCAAGTGAAAACCCTCCTGAGCCCATGGAAACGTTGGTGCGCGAGGTCTGGAGCGATTACATAATCATCTAATTAAGCCAGAAACTTATTCCTATAAATGGCACCGTTTCGGATTCAAAATGAGAACGCAGCCAACTACGTTTTGATCAAGTCTCATTTAGGCAACTTCAAAATAGCAATAGCTGGCTTCTACATAAAAGGAAAAAGGGGCTGAGTGACATCCTCACAAGATTTTTATTTCTCCTTAATCCACAGAATAACCCCAGTGGTTGAAAATGAAGCAGTGCATTCAGTTAGTCCAAACTGCCTCGCGACCTTTCGGCCTTAACTGACGTCCCCTGCTAGAAATATATATTTCAGAAATTTTACATAGATACAGAAGTGTTTTACTGGGTTTTTAAATAGCTCACTTGTTAAGTGTTTCATTGTTTTTATTGTTCAATGCCATTTCCAGTATAATATTATTTCACCAAGAAGGAGGCCACACGAGCTACAATACTGAAGAATTGTGTTTGTATGGTTGCAGCTCTACTGCCTCGATACAGTTTACCAACACTCAGAAATGAAATGGGCAGATTTGTTTACCAGAATGGTGACTTTTTTGTTCCATTTTCTGGCCACGAGTAGAGAAACCTTTGGAATTCCTACACGCCCACATGCACACCTCAGCCATCCGCCCTTTCCATCTGCATCATTAAAACCTCAGCAGAACAAGTACTTTGATAACACGCGACTGGAAAAGGCAGGACTGAGATTTATATAAGGACATGACATAAAGAAGGAATAAATTATTTCTACTGCAGCTTTTAAAACAATTCTGCTCTTTCAGAGCACTGTAAGGACCAGAATAGTATCATATTTATAGTACCACTATAGAAAGAAATAGTGCCATGTGGAGAAATACAAAAAGCACATAAACTATTATTGTACATTTACTTAGCTACAAATCAAACTGATGAAATGTCTGCGCTTGCATTTACATCTCTAAGATGTAACAAAATAGAAGCAGCGTGTCAAAAGAAGGAATACTGTCATTATACAACTGTTCAGAAATTCATTTCCACCAAGATGCAGCCACAGGCTGCAGGAGCCCTACAGCATTTAGTCTTCCAGCACCCCAAAAAGTATTACATCTGATCTTGTCAGAGAGAAGTCATATTTTTAAAAGCAGGTAGATGAGTGTTCATTTCTCATTAGCCTCAGCCTACATATATGGTGAGATTACCATAAAAATATAATAAGCCATCTGTAGTTTTGCATCACTTTTTTCTGTCACCAAGCTATAAAAGAAAACGTGATTAAAAAATATATTAGAATAAGCCTGGTTTCCTTAGAGGTGCTAAGCTTTCCAATATTAATGTTGATACTACATCTTCTACTTACTGCTGCCTCTTCCCAGCAGTAGCTGGAGGTCTGATATTGCTAAAGCTCACATTTCAGAAATATTCTCCAATTACATGTTCTAATCCTTACAGAAGTAGAATTTCAAGGTTGGCCCCTGCTGCCCCGCCCCCCTCACAGAGCAGCTATTCTACTGTCCAGGATATGATTGCAAATAAGGAAAAAAAGACCTAGTCCAAAGCTGTGCCCCAATTCACCATATTTCCAGTTCAATTTCAGGAAACAACAACAAGGAAAAAAAACCAAACAGACAACAGATTAGTAGTTTATATATTGCTTCCAAAACTGACAGTGCCAAGTGGTCACACCACATTTAGACAAACAGAGGGTAAATTTTGCCATCTTTAAGTAAACAGACAAGTCTTCTGTCTAGGTTTACGGAGAATAACTATTTTCATAAATGAAGTATTTCTAATCAATGCAAATGTAAAGAATTCTCCCATATCAGATGAATTATTTAAAGCAAAATATTCAACTTTACTTTGCATTGTTATTTAACAGGGATATCGAATTTAGTGGTCAGAATTACAAGTCATAAGTAGAGCCTTGATAAAGGCATGCTCCAACAGGTTATTAAAATAATATATTAGTTCAATTTACTCTTATCTTTTGGGCCTAGACAGCAACTGAAAAAAAATCCACGTGAATGGTAATGGAAAAAACCCTCTTCCAGTGGTTATATAAAAGAACATTTAAAAAAAAATCAGAGTAGAAATCCACATTTTACTTCTGTTTCAATCAATGTACAGTTCTAAACATCATTAGTTACAAATGAACAGCATTTAAATGTTATTAATTGCGTTATTACGAACATTGTTTTGTATGACACAGGATGCTCGTATTAATATAAATATCACTGACTGCTTCATTTAAAAATATACATTTTTATCATTTCTTATTTTACTTCTCTGAAGGAAACTGGGAATTAGCATGACTACAGCTATGCTAATGAATTCAGTGCTCTAATTTTTTATACTCGGTTTTATCTTCAGATAATAATTCTCTGTCTCTCCTCATCCTCTAGTATCACCCCACCCTTAGACAAGTCTGCTTGAATTTTAGCTAAGAAAGTATCTGTGTATCTCTATTCTTTTACTAATTCCAATACTACCTTGACAATAACGCAAAGTGACAGACGAAAAGCAAAACAATAAACAAAAGCCCTGACAAAACAGACATGAAATCACTATTTCTTTCAAATTTGCTAAATCAGGTTGATCATTAACCTCTCATTTATAGCACACCCTTTGCAAATCAGGCAACGGTGGTAACCGAGGCAAGGAATTAAGCTAACTTTAATTGCATTCTGCATTAGCCTGGCAAATTAATCTGCCCCATAACGACGATTAATAAAGTTCCACCTACATGAATTCTTCTGAGTATTGTCAGTGGCTCCCGGAGATGACATGGCAGTAAGAAAAGAAGCAAGTCAAAAGAAACACAGCACTGGACAGGCGAAAGCTCCAGTTACCAAGCAGCTCCACTGATGTGCATCTTCATTGATGTCGAACAAAGAGCGATGCTAGAAAGCTGCTTTTTTCCCAAGCAGTAAGAGCGCGACTGCCCGCGTTCGGTGGGTCACTCGCACGCAGAGGCACACACATGGAGCCTTCAACTCAGCGCCCTTCCAGAACCTGAACGCGAGCTCCCAGCAGCTGGGCTAGACCAGAAATGCACGCATGTATTTGGGAAGGTACCACATGCTGCTAAATAAAGGGGGGCTAGGAGAAAAAAAAGAGAAATCTTCCCGGCGGGTTCTAATCCGCTGACACGCAGTTACAGCATGTGTTTATTTGGCAGGGAGCTGGAAGCTTTTCAAATGGATTTCGAGGGAAGGAAAAGGGAAGGAAAGGTTCTGAAATCTTTTTTTTTTAATTAGGTGATGTTCACGAGGCTCTCCCCTCAAAGTAATTTCCCTTAACGTGGCTTAGCCCTGATACCCCACAAACCAGATTACATACTATTCTTACTTCAGGCATAAAATATTAAAGATCTTCGACGTGATTTTTAACTAAATCAGAGGCAGTCTTCTCTACTGAAAACCGACTTGCATGTATTACAGATCCAGGCTACATTTTCATCCAAAAAGTGAAAAAATGGTTAGGCAGTTAAAAAAATAAATCCAGCAGCAGCATATGACCGAGAACCTTTGGTTGTGGTGATGCTGCAGTTACACAACAGCGTGTTGACGTTTCACAAACTGTAAGGTTCTGCTCAGAACTGGGAACACTGGCACACGTCGCCTCCTCAGCTTAGGAGGCTGTGCAGTGCTGCTGGAAATCCTGATAGCCACAACTATTCCTTTCTTAAAAAGATCACATTTTGCAAAGCTTCTTGGTGACAGTTATCAACATCCTGAGTGCAGGCGAAAGGGAATTACGTAACAAATACTTCTCCAGTCCTCATCTGTAGAGGAAAAATTACAAAGCATGTGTGGGCCTACGAAACTCGGGTTTATTTCATTAGTGAAAATAACACCAAAAATATCTATGAGGAAGAGTACAATAATAATAATGGCAAGATAATCCAGTCTGAACGTTGGTAATTAAAGGATGAAGTCAAGTTAGAGCTGCAGACAAAATAAACGTCAATTTTTTTCCCCATCAGTCACTGAAGCATTATAGACAATTTAAATTATTGCACCTTTAAAGGTTTTCTTCCCTACACAAACTGTGTATGACAGCCCTTATGTTCCCATGAAATCTTTTCCTATTATCTTCACAGTTAGCTATACACCCTGGCAATAGCCAGGGCAAAAATCTCTATTGTTACATTGGCTTCCCCTACTCACTGGCCTCCTCCACTCCTCACCAAACCAGAACTCTGCAAGGCTGACTCCAGCACGGGGAAAACAGCTCCTGCAGCCAACAGGAGCTGCACACCCAAGAGTCATCTTATTTTTAGCTGGAGAGATGTCAAAACCGTTGTGACGCATCTGACCTCTGAAAGGGCTTTTGACTTTTTGCATTCGACTGCACTGGCATGAAAAAGAGCAGGACTCACAGAAGAGCAAGCCACATAAATGCATCAATATTAAAATTTATTGGGAGAATAAACAAGCTCCCTCAAAATGCAAAGGAACATCAGACATGATGAAAGAACACAAGGGTGCTACATTAAAAAAACCAGAAGATTCGCTAAAAATACGTGTCCATGAAGCAGAATTTTTAAGAAGGAGAAGTGTTCCCACCCTCCACTCTCCCCCAGTCAGGATTAGCACTAAAAAAACCTGATAAACACAAGGTTTAGATGAGGTGCTTAGGTACATGGTTTAATGGTGGGCTTGGCAGTGCTGGCTTAATGGTTGGACTTGATCTTAAAGGTCAAAACAGTTCTGTGATTAGCATTCTGTGGGTTATTATTATTATTATTAACTCATTGTTTGAATGCTGCTTTCAGGTGACAGCCACCATATAAAATCCTGAAATCCAGCTGAGCAACGAGATGACAAACAGCACTATCAGATTTGTAACATGTAAATTTACAATAAACAAAAAGTAAAGCAAGCATTGAAAGCATTCAAGGAGAAGTGGAAGAAGTACCAAACCCCCAAACTATCTGTAATTAGTTCAGTTACAAGAGCAGGCAATATCTGTTCCAAGGAAATCTGGTTATCTAGTTTGTCCATTAATAACCTGGTATCTCTATAGCATCCCCTTTTAAACTTCAGATTTCCTTTAGAAACTCTACTCCCAATTTACAGCTTTGAAAATTCAGACCCATTTCCAACTTACATAACCACCTAAGAAAAGGATGCCATTTTATGACTGAGATCCACCCCCACCTGCATTGCCAGTATCAAAAAAAGCCCTTTTTTTATCTCCCCAGCTGAAAACTAATCCAAAATGGGCAGAGGGGAGATAATTTCCTCTCATATCACATTACTAATCCAGTTGACAGCACAGCCCACCTTTAGGCAAAGGGAAATAGTGTTCTGATGTAGAGATTCAAGATAAAACTGTAGATAATTGTGTTTCTACGGTCTAAATATACTAAACCACCTCTTTTTATCTTCCCCTTCCATTGAAATGTAAATTCTATTTCTTGTCTAGAAAATACTGCCTGTCCTGAAGACTTGACACTCGTAGACATTTGCCTATGAGGCAACAAATTCATTTCCAGTCAGCTGCAAAATAAATGCATACATGAGATGCTGCCCATTGCAGTTTGCTTTGCCCCAGACATTACACTTCATCCAGCAAATCTTCTGTTGTCTTGTCAAAAGCAGCTGCTAAGTTTGCCACTACCCCTAATGCTCTATAGAACAGCATTGCCAAAAGAAAAACCAAGGCATGTTTAGGGGGTCAGTAAGAGGCAAATAATGATTTTGGTGCCCTATCGCACGCTGCCTCTGTCAAGATGGAAAACTGAAGATGTCCATTGCTCTTGGGTATGTATTCATATGGAGAACACACTCTGAAAGTATGTCATTAAGTCTGATAACTCAGCCAAATAGACTCAGATGTCTGCAGCTCAACAGAAACATACATTTGAGAGTTTTTACATCTCAGTGCTGGGGATATCTGCCCCACTGTATTGAAAACAGGGAGGATTGAAAACATTGAAATGCCAGAAGTGAAGCTTCCTTAAATTCCTGTTATAAAAAGGACTTCTTTTTTTTTTTTTTTTAATTATATTACTTTTTTCAAAGGCTTGACTTGAAGTCCACACCTATTTCAAGAAGCTACACAGAGCTAGATTCAGATCCAGAAACTTTTAAAAGATGTCCTGAGAGTTAAACAGGTGTGAGAGGCTGCAAACTTGAAAACACAAAATGCAAAATCAAAGCCAAGGTAGCTATAAGGACACTTTTATTATTTGCTTTTCCTCTTTTATCATTTGCTTTTCCTCTCCATCTGTCTTATCCTATTACACTATAATGAAAGACTTAAGTAGTTAAACTTCTTTGCCTTTCACTCAAGGTTTGACTAGAAGTGCCCTAGTCTCAAACCTTTCCACTCTGAAGAGAATGAGAAGTCTTAGTCAGTTCTTACCACAGACAATACAGGACATCCAAAGTTGCAAGGTTCTCCTCCCATAGCCTGGCTGGGAAAGCAGCTAGGTACAAACATTATTAACTACAAAACTATCAGAATATTTTCAGCTCATGGCAAAATAACGAGGAAAGACCCCGAAGCCTTAAATTTCCTTGAAATTTTAACTCCCTCTTAGCTTGTTTGCAATAGAATTAAGCAGTTGCTTCCTAACTCTTTTCTGGTATGCCAAAATATGAGTTGTCTTCTTTCAAGGTAAAAATATTTAAGTTTTTGACCACAGTCACCTAAATAAATTCTAAAACAAGCAGGAAACACTTGTAGCAGAAGCACTGGCTAAATCCTACAGCATGTTGTAGAAGAAGAACCTAAATAACCAAAGATACTTTGCCTCCCCTATTCAAATAAGTCATTGAAATACAAAATCACAAACCTCTCATTATTATCCACCTTGGTTATGGACACTATTTATCAACAAAAAATTCTTGACAGTAAAGAAACACCTTGAATGTTCCTAATGTGACAGACACAGTAGAGTTGGCAGTGCTAAAGTCAACAAACTATGTGGTTGGTATGATTTTCTACCACAATATCACCTACTCTTGCTCAGAAGAATGTCACATGGGATTCTGTGCTTGAAATTACAGCACAACTTCAAGAGCAGCTACTTCATTGAATGTATGAACATTGCCAACCACGAGCTGTAAAGACCTCCACTGAATATTACCCACACATCTGGAAGGCAGTATGACAGCTAGGAAAAAGTTGTTTATTTTGACAGCCATGAGAATACAGAGGATCCCCAGACTGGGAGATAAAAAAAAAAAAAAAGAAATCAGTTTGACATACTATCTGTTGAGGTGAGCAGGTTTCAAAAGAAAGGGAGAACAAAGGGATGGAGGCAACAGACTGCTCCACATATCATGTACTCTTAAAGAATGGAACAGTAAAAGCCAGGAAATTAAAGTTAAGAGACAAACGTATTTAAGCTACTGATAAAAGGACTGGGAAACTGCAGTTTCAACAGAAGCATCTTAGATGCATGAAGAGGGGTGTCAAAAGATCTGCATATCAAATGTGACCCAATGACTTAACACGGAAGAGAAAAGCAAGAAAAAAACACCTCTTGACTTCACCAGCCTCCTCCTCAGAATTGCGATTTAAGCTTTTAAATCTATCAGGACTTGTTTGGGAGAGGTCTCTGATGCAAAGAGCTGAAAACATGCTTTGTTGTATTGTAAACAGAAGTACTGAAAATGGTCCTATGACCAGTTTCTCTGAGCTTGAATGAAACTAATCCTGTTAAAGCTTAGAAATATGCATGACTCAGTCGCCAAAGCCACGTGCGTTTCTACCCTTACAGAGTTTTTGCCACCTTTCATTGTCCAAAAGTGCTGTGTTGCTCATTTCTAAATGGCCCCTATTGCTTTAGTTTTCTTTCCAGAAACAAACTCAAAACATTTAATCCTGTTCTTTTTTTTTTTTAAATAAAAAGGGACTTTTAGAAGCAATTTTAAAAGCTATCATGGATACAGTTCCCATTTAGATAAAGTCTGAATTAAACTCAGTGGCAGATGTTATTACCAGTGTTCAATTCTACTACTTTTAAAACTTTATTTAAAAGAAACTTATTTAAAAGATCTAATCAATACAAACAAAAACCCCAAGATTCACTATTTTCACAAGCACCAGGTACTACAGAGTAGCTGCCTTGCTTGGGAACAGAATGAGCCTAGTGTTATCTTTGGGTTTGTATTGAGCTAGTCTGTCTTGAAAGCTGTCAAACCAATAAAAAAAGGGATGTTATGGTAAGCTACAGATAAAGTGACATTTTAAATATTCTATGTTGCTTGTCTGTTAATGTTAGCTTTATTATTCTCCTTTTTTAGCATTATGTAAAGATGAGATAGTAATGAACTGAAAAGGCAAAGAGGAATGCAGCTGATAGAAATTTCCATCCCTCTTTTCAATTTCAAGAGACAATTAATTGACATAAGTCAATGTTCTTGACTTCGTTCTCATAAATAAAGACTAGTCACAAAGCCACAGTCACTCCTTATTCAAAGCAGAAGATAATAGCAATTGTCAAGCTGATCAAACATTAACATTAGTAGCTAGAGTAAACCTGAAGTTAAGATTTACTGGAAGTGGTAATATGTTCCATCTCTACACCGCAGACAGAGCACTAATACATGACAGAGTTTCTTGCCATTGCATATTATTTAGGACAGACATTTGCAAATAGAGTCACGTATATCCAACAAGTTGAGCTACAAAAATTGCATTTGTCTGATGAAAAATAATATTGTGAAAAATTCCTAGAGATAGCTAGGCAAAAGTCTAACAAGTAACAACCGTGACACGTGTCAAAAGCACATTCATGCTAGAAAAGACATCAACTAGTTGAAGACAAAACCTTTAACTTCCAAAATTGAACACCAAGAGAAAGGCTTGAATTAGATACAAAATCTCTGCAACCTAGCTAAGGGAATGGAACCATCTCTCTTCTTCCCACACTTAGGACTCTCCCAAAGAAACCAGCAGCAAGAACGGGTAAACTGAAAAATAATTAGCCTGATGGATTAACATAAAATTAACATTATCAAGTGTAGAACAGTTCCTTACTAGTTACACTTAATACAAGAATTACTGTAACACTTGCAAAGATTCAAGTAGAAAATTAAAACCAGAATTTACCTTTGAAGGTCTCAAGTTCCCTCCTGTTGGAGAAAAGCAGAATTAAAAAAAATTATCAATATCAGAAATACGACATCGAGAACTACAGGAGATACTGTGCATGGTTTAAGACTCTTTAAAAGAAAAAAAGCCAAATATTTTGATTATCATTGTATATAAAGGTAATATTACTACATGTGTTTATCTAAAGCAGACACTATCAGCCTGTTTAGAAATCAGGTTACCACCTATTCAGAACCATGTACAATTATACAAATGCTGCACATTAATATCTAGCCACATCATTTCTAGATACACTGTCACAAAAATAACCACAACTTCCCAAGGCTTTAGGTACTAAACAGGCCACTGCTTAGCAGAGCTTTGCCACTTTATAGCAGTGAATAACAATTAGTGTTGCATTTGCATCAATGCCATTCAAAATCCTTTCGTGGATTTTAAAAGAGAAAAAAAAACCTACTACAATAGTGAAGGAGAGAGAAATTACAATAACACTCACTCAGTTACACCACACTTTAAAGGCAACAGAGGCAGATAGTGACATTCCTCAGCAGACAGGATTTTCAAGTACAGAAAGTGACTGATAACTCACAATATGTATGGACCAGAAAGCTATAGAAATGCAGTCAACAGCAAGAGTATCTTTTTTCTTTCATACCAGGCCACCTTCTGCATTTACTAGCTATGCAATTGTGAATGCCAAGGCTCTAAAACTTAGGGAAATATTCTCTCTGTTTTCAAGAAATTGCAAAATGCTCCATTTGCCATTGCTACAAAAGAGTGATTTATCAGGAAAGTAAAGGCTAAAGAAAAATCAAAGTAGTAGCTTAGATGAGGCAGAATGCTGGCCTTTTCCTTCCAAAATCTTCATTTATAACAAACATCTTTTCAGTCTGTGCCTCGCACAGAAGAGTTAAATTCTGGATTTTGAAAACAAAAGTAATTTTAAGAAAAATAAATTTAAATAAACCCCCTGAACTAACACTTGTCCAGATACATGACTATTCACCATACCTAAAGCATGCTTCAGTCAGTACTGAGTCACCTCCCATACACATAACTCCTTCTCCTCCCTAACAGATGATGTAATTCAGCATTTATGCTTGCATCAAGAACAAACAAAACTGTTTTGAGCCTGAATATTTATTTTCTGAGCAGGACAAAGTGAGCTAAAAGAAGCAAGAGAATACATTTACCTCCACGCGAACATCTCACTTTTGTCACCAAATGTCCAGTACAAGCTTTTGAAAGACTGGTGCGTTACCAGGAAATAAGCTATAGGGGGATTTACAGTAGAGAAGCCTATTAGTTGTCACTTCCTGTGAGTATCTGTTTCCCTTTCTGCTTCCCCTCCATCCATTTCCCAAGCTAGTTTTGCCTTTTTTATTAAACCAGAGGAAAAAAGCGACTTGCCAACACCTATGATTTGCAGGTCCATGCCTTAATAAACTTCTACCCTGCATGCTCTAGATGTCATTACAAAAATCCTTCAAAACTCTCACAAGTTGCACTCTTTCTTTTTTAATAATGGCACACTAGTTGAGAAAACAACAATCAGAGGAAATGCTTGTTTTCCACAGATGGAAACAAAAACACACTGAGGAAACATCTTGTGAAAGTAAGAACAAAAAAACCCCAAACTACTACACTACTTGTGCCAAGACTCAGGAGGTGTTATGCCACTTGTCTCCAAAAGGGAAGATGAAACAATGACTGCCATTGTGCTCAGATGAGCAAACAAGATGGTAATACAGTAACCAACTGACAGTGACATTCACTGCTTTTGTCTAGAAACCCCAGAATTTTCCTTTTCAAAATCCATCGCTATTTTTAGGGTTGACGCAGTAAGATGCTGTCATCATATCCATATATATCACTGCCATTTATTAAGGAAGTTGGAAATGAATATATGACAAAATGCTCTTTATAAAACACATACCTCTGAAAAAAATTGAAATCTTGACAATTAGCCTACAGTAGGAAAATGGATTTGGGATCTAGGGATCTGCATTTCTTAGTATCCTCTTACCAATTCAGATCCAAAGATTGATGACTCTTAATATTTTAGACAACGTGAATCAATCACATCTTGCATTTTCTCACAGGACTCTTAATAAAATACACTTTTAGAGATATGTATTTATTGAAAATAGGCTCTGCAACAGCAACATGGAGGATTTGGGTTTTCATATTTAATCAAGTTATCCAGATAAAAATCTGATGTTTTTAAATTTTAATCCTAAATGTCATTCATCAGCAGGGACTTTATTTAACTACCTAGAGACCACAGAAACACCACATTCTTTACAGTGATGCCAGTAGCCAGAACTGACAGTTCCATATTTTATCTTCAAGAAAAAAAGTAGGCAGATGAGTAAGTAACAAAGTCATAAACGAACGTCAGGAATGATTTTATAATACTAGCTCTGAAAGTAACAACCACTAAATTCAAACTACTAGACCCAAGCCTAAACAAAAGACAATCTCGAGACAGCAGCATATGGATGGTAAAATTTGAGGACTAAATTGGAAAGATTTTACAATTAAATGTCTTTATAAATGTTGAGCCGTAAATACTTTTTACAAACTAAAATTAACATTGAAAGGAAGCATAGCTGCTTATGTGCAATTTAAAAATACTTCTGGCACCCAACAAGATCCAACCCCAAAGCTGGGAAATACTGCATTTCTCCTGTTACATCTGGTACAGTTACATTTTCAAAATTGTATTTAAAAAGTTCCCTTCCATAGCCCGATTCAAGCTCTGGTAAGCTAAAAAAAAACACGAGAGGGACTTTCCTCTGGATGTCATCAGAAGTAAAAGCCAAAAACCCGAGAACCCAAAATATGTGTGACTTGGCATGGTGCACAGAAACAGTGCAAATACTTTTTTGTGTACTTTGGATTTAGCACTTATGACAATGACATAAAAGTGTTTCCCCTCCCCCAGATTGCTGGAGCAGCCTTTAGGCCAAATACTACATTGAAATACCTTTAAGACTGAAGTAATGAAAAGCCTTTAAATAACAAAAATAACCCACAACAACAACAACAAATCAATAAGAATTAAAATTACTACTAAAATTAATTATGCAGCAGACAAGGTTTTCTATATATCTGAAGAAACTCTAGGATGGGTCAGGATTCTTCACAATCAAAAATGAAATTTTACCCAGTAAAAGAGCAGAGCAAGAAACTAAGGAATTTAAATAATGTCACAATGAGGCTTTTTTTTTGGCTTCCATACTCAAATGCAGCTACAAATAATAAATACAACTAAGGCCAAATACTATCCTAATATACTCACCAGTTTCAGGGTAGAGGGAAAGTATTTCTGTTTGGTTGTTTCAAAAAAAAAAAAAGAAACAAATATTTATAATAAAGAACATTGGGGTTCACCTTTTAGGTGCTATGGTTCCAAAGGATAGTAACAATGAAGGAGGTGGCATTAAAACCAGAAGAAAATGGTAGAAGTGAAATCATTAAAAGCGACCAAGTGTTTTGTCCTCTGCTAAGAGACTGATACAGGCCATTTAGCATTGGAACCTTTCCAAACTGGAATCTGAAATGCAGAATAAATTCTTAGCTCCCTCTAAAAGCTTATACCTTCACATGTAAGACTTTGCACAGGATCCAGTTTTTACAGTTTTGCTTTTATCCTGTTGCTATCCAAAAGGAAAAAAAAATAAATAGGGGATATGTTTTAATTTTACAATTTTTTTAACTTTTGTCTTAGTATGCAATGGCATCATTAGCTCTCTGAAAGATACACTGATCAGCACAGTTTATTTCTTTGTATCACATAACCAGAAGTTTAGGAATCAAAGTTTAAAGCTGAAATTTGAAAGAATAAACATGAGAGGCTTACAAACAACTACAAGCTACAAAGAAAGCTGAGAAGCTTCGAAGAAATTTAAGAGAAGGCACAAACAACTTCACCACCAAAGGCCACCTCTACCATCAACTCCACCACCTTTAGTCTTTCCTAGAAAGAAAAAGGGTTCTTGCAAAACTGTTTCTGGTAAACAGATGCACAATAAAATCCAGACCTTTTGATTTAATTTAGCCATCAATTTCTCCATGACCATTATAAAAAAAATTTAAAAACACAATATTCAAAAACTGGCTAAACTTCAGTCACTAAATGATATATAATAAGCCACAAGTCCACAGAAACAAAGAAGTATAAAAAGCCTGTAAGCCCACGTGCACTCTTTACCTAAAATGCAATTGTGACAGACAGGAGTTAGGACCTGTAGCACTTCAGGTGTCCTCACCACGTCCCTGTGACACAGAAGTGTAAAATCTCCCTCGCAGAGGCACTGCCAGTAAATGCATTTCACACATTTCTTGGCATAATTTTTAAATAAATTGCTTTTGAATGAAAGTAAAAAAGGAATTAGTAAAGATCTCAGGAAAATAATTCATAGTGAAGAAAGAATTTATCAGAAGGCACAGTACCTTGCTCAAAAGCAGAGAATGGATTTTAGTGTGGTAACAACAAACACCTAAGCCCTGTTCTCCTGCCACGAGCCACAGAGAATGAATGACTTTGACAAATAATGCAGCTTTGAAGTGAGAGAGTACAAAATGATGATTAAGCCAGTCCTAAACCACTTGCTTCTATAATTGGTACAATAATAGACTGACAGGATTTGCAGATTATGCCCAGTAACCAGCACTACATAAAGGTAGAGAAAAGTTATGCAGGATTGACACAATGTTCAACATTTTCTAGGAAACGTTAGCAAAAGGTGCTGTAAGATGCAGAGGATCCAACACAAACATTCAGTCTTTAACCACAGGTCACAAAAGCCAACAAAGAAAAAAAATCTTAATATTCCTATTCGAAAGAAAACAGAACTATCAGGAGAAGGTACACAACAGATCTCTTTCTAACAATGTCATTGCATCTCTGCATCAAGCAAAGACCAACACATAGGATGGGCAAAATTAAATCAACTTAAAAGTGACAGAAATTATATCACACATTCACAGTTTGCAAACAAAAACTGTCAGAAACCCCACGATCTTTTGATCTGCTAGGTCTTCAGTCCTGCCCAATGTTTTGAAATAATTCAAACACTGATGGGAGTAAAATTCACTGATAATGAAGCAGAATGCTCCTTCGGGTTTGAGGCACGCAAAATACTCTACTGCAAGTGTTCTTGCAAACAAAATAAAGTTCAGAGCCCTAAAACTGCGTGAAAGGAACCACAATTATCAAGAGAACTGTTCCAAAGCAAGTTTTCTGAAATCAGAAGAAGTAAATCTTCAGTAGGAAGATGAAGGGAAGGGAAGAAGAATTGTACTTGATTGAGGAGAGGAAGCAAAATATGTTTTAATGCTAACATACATAAAAAAAAGTGCAGCAGAGAAAACAAGGGTGGAATGTAGACAAAGCAAGGCACTTAAAAAAAAAAAAAAAAAAAAAAGGAAAAATCCAGAGACAAGCACACAAAAAAACAATCAATCCCCCCCAAACACCAGCCTTTAAAAAAGATGTGGAAAACACTTTAGCCTGATGACCCTCCTTTGAAACTAGCATTCAACACAATGACAAAAGGGAAAAAAATTGATCTGTTTGAACAGAAATAAAGTTGCTCTGTTTAATAGGGGAGACCTATTTCTGAAAATCAGTTCCCATAGTTACCATAAGCTGCATTTCAAAGGTTTAATGTTGACCTAAAGCACTTTCTTCTAAATCTTTCATATAGGAAGATTTTTCAGAAGACTTTAAATACGTGAGCTTCTAGACTAAGCTCTACAGTGACTTTATAATCAAATCATTTTCTGTTACATGCCTAAAATAACCACAGTTTCTAGAGTTTGCATTCATATCTGTTTTCATCCTTATATTGTCAAAACACAGGACAAACTTTTTTTTTCTTCATGCAAAACCACTCACTCCATGAAAATAATTCTTGTGCTAAAAAACCAGCATAGACTCCTGAACCCCCACTTGATTCTTTCAGTGGCTGGTACCACAGTAAAAACCCCAAACACCAAAGAGAAGACAGGGTAAGAGTTCCAAACATACATAACAAATCACACACACTTACTAAGTTAGCTGGCTGCTCATTCTTCAAGTATCTACATTGGCAAATGTCCTTTAGTAATGAGCTAGCAGTTAATTTCTTACCCAAATAAATACAATGATAATGATCAACCAGAAATTACCTGCGTTTTTTCCTGTTTTGTCTAGATCTGACCAAACCTAATCAGCTTATAATTACGTTAAGTAGTTTGCTTAGCATTCTATTTATAAAACTGATTAGATGCTGCTAAGCTGAGGAGGCAACAGTTTAACACTTTATTTTGATGCTGAAAGCAGAGGTTAGGGGAGGGGGAGCGAGGACAGCAGAGAGAACAAACAAAACTTGTAAAGCTTCGGAAACATTTCTGTGTTTTAGGGGGCATAAATCTGCTGCTTTATGCACATTTCAAATGTGTGTGTTATTTGGTTCAAGAGCACATACTCAGAATTCTGAAATTATAATATTAAATAGTGCTTATTGATAGCCTTTACTCAAATGTTTGTAGAGAATAATAAGCACCACTTCATCTTAACAACAATGTAGCAATAATTTTCCAAACACACACCCTCTTGGCTCATCACCAAGAGTCAGACCAACAGTCAGTGAATCTATTACAAATTTGCAACTTCCTGTCAAAAATCACTGCTCCTTTAAAAGAGAAAATAAGAGGGATTATATTATACAGGGGGGAAGGGGGAATCGTTCATGTTTTGTGCTAATTTCTATTTATAGCAATTGTTTCATTTACCGTTTTGTTTTCTTGTAGTTTTCCAGCTGTAATGTCTGCATGCATTTGTATCTTTCCAACTCACACTGCTCACACAGGTCCTCAAGACACAACAGATGATTCTCCATTTCCTCAAAGTTTGCCTCCAGCTGGCCTGTAAGAAAGACTTCCATGAATATGAAATTGTCTCAGTGGATGGATAACTCACCTGACGAGAAACAGGTATTCATAAAGGTACATCATTAACATGGTAATAATCATGCATGTGGCTCAGAAAGATAAACAGATCCTTGTCCAAAGCTCTGAGAAATCTGGTCTTATCTCATAGCTCACTCTGTTTTGAGTAGAAATTTGAACTAGAGAACTCCCGAGGTCCCTTCTGATCGGAATTATCCCATGTGAACCCAGTATGAAAGGATCACCCTCCCTGGGGGTGATTAATGCTGAACTCCACGTGCCTCCTCAGGATCCCAAAGTGGAAAAACTCTTTTCCCAAACTCTAACCAGCTAGTCACTCTGGGATGGAGCTGTGTTCAGGCCTATTATTCACCCTTTTGCCAGGCCTTCTCATATGTCAACAGGAAGGTAAATGGCAAGAAAAAGGACAAATCACATTTTTACAAAATTGCAACCAAAGAATAGAAGGGAGTTTGCATTTCAAAGACAGTTACACTAGACTGTTGCAGTGTATGAACTTGATTGCTGATGCAAGGAACTATGCAGATGATGGAATGAAAACCTAAAGCAAGTCTATGTTTTGGCAAATGGCTGTATCTTGGCCTGTATCAGACAGAAGCAATCTTCATAAAGCAAGACAATAACTATTAAGTTCAAGGTAGAAATATTTCCATGTCAGCTCCAATTATTTACTAAGATTATTTTAGTCCCTAACGAGGAAGATACTGCTTCACAACTGTCACAAAGGGAAACATGAATCATGCAATCAGCAAAGATTTCCTTACATTATTTATCCGTATACAGATCATGCTGGGGAGTGGGGGTCAGGGAAGGCAGTTGACAATGTGGAGACAAGGCTGAGAAAAAAAATGTTTTAATTTCTCCAGATTGTGATGTGGAGGATACATTGTTTACCACGTACTCCACTTTCTCTCACAAAATCCTGATGCATTCAAAGGGCAATATCATGGCTGCAATTACAACCGGCGGTCCCGTTCTGCTGAAGGAATGGACTTTTCTGAGTGCGTTAAAATCCCAGTGTCTGCATTATGCTAACTTGCTTTTCAGAATGATTGCTCACTTCTTAATTTGCAAAATTCACCAACACAGCAGGGCTCAAGATAATTTAGTAAGGTACTTATCAACCACTGTTTTTTCCACTTAAAAAAGCCACCTCCTGCTTTGCTCTATTTGCCATTGAAATATTTCAAGACAACAACAAAGAACGGGAAAATAAAGAGGATGAAGAAAAGTGAATTCTAGAGGGCAGCCAATTCCTAGCACTAGCATTTGAGCAGCCTCTAGTGGGAACTGCAGAAAACACCGTGCTCCTGAAGAACAGGAATGAACACTTAAGATGTCTCCAGAAGACAACAATCCCACTTTACTGCCACACAGGTTTCAGAATCTGTCTTTCCAAAGTGAAAGAAAACTCAGCTGCTTTTCACACACACACAAAAATAAATTGAAGACTAGCTCCACAGCAATAGCAACCAGCTATGGTTGTGAATTAACACCTCTCCTACCCAAATAAGGATGTATGCACTGTGCATTGATCAAAACCAGGTTCCAAACAAAGCTAGATATTTAAGCAGTTTGAAAGTTAAGCCATAATGCTTTGAACAGATCTTATCCATATTCAACAATAAATAAGCTTATACTTTTTCAAAGGTATTTAGCAAAAACAGGAACTAATTTCTAAATTCATTTCCAGTTTATAGCTCACTGTGGCACCTAGAATAAATCTGCCCCAACAAGCCAGATAATGTTCTAAAGAATACCTGCCAGACTACTACTTTTCCAGCTCTTCAAGTGGACAGGCAACAATCACCATCTCCACTCTGAAACAGCATTGCTATGATTAATCCCACAACCAATCCTGAAACAAAGGATACATGGCCATTTTTTTTTTTTTCCTTTCATGCAAAATACTTGTGCTTCTCTGAATAAATTGGATTGAATTTGGGAAACTTAGCAAATGGCAACTTTCATACTTGATACACAACCCATAAATAAAGCATGTCCTTCTCCTCAAGATATAAACAAGGATATGTCCCCTCAGCAGTGCAGTTTCTGTTTCCCTAATGGATTTACACACTCATCTTACCCATACTTGGAAAAAAAATACTTATTAAAGTTTAGGAAGCAAGGATTTTTATCTCTGTGAAGAAAAGCCTTATTTTCTTCCAGCTTGATTTCCTTCCAGTCTCACCAGTCTCAATATTTTCACCCTACACTGGATCTGTCACCTACATTCATGACTGGCCTTTCAGACACCACTACCAAGTTGATGGTTAACATTAGATCTTTAAATAAAAAAAAAAAAAAAAGCAGTGAACTTTGGATTTGGATCAAAGTTTGTATGCATTGATTTGCTGAAATCAAACCAGATATTTGAGCAAAATGCCTCTGCTCAAACATGAAGCATATTTCATCTTAAGACAGGCATGTCAGATATTGACAAGCAAATATTTTCTGTGATGGATAAAAATTGGCTTAAGTGATGATCCACATTCTGGACTTTGAAAGGGCAATAACTGTCCTTTTCTACATGACAGTAATTTTTTCACCAAGATGTTTCAACAGCAGCTACAAGACATTGCATAATAAAAATTTTTCAAATGAAGTGAGGGGTTACTGATAACATCAGTACCTAAGTTAAAGGACTTTAGTAAAAAAAGTGTTTAAGAATTACTGGTTTATAATAGAAAGTATCTGTTTAGGACGACTAATTTTACAAACTTCAAAGTTCACAACAGCTGAACTTCAGGCTCAATCCTCTGTACTGACTTGAATACTTGCTATATCTATAAATCTTACCTAGGCTTGCTGTGAGGCATTCCAGATCTGCTAAAAACCCAGGTATTTGTTGGAGCTGATCCTGGAGTTGCACCAGACTGTTCCTTTTCTTCTCCCAGTGTGCAGAAAGCATCACAACTTCACTATCCACCAGCTGAAAGAAAAAGGTTCTTTACTTTACTTGTAAATTTATAAACTTACTTGCAAGCATATTGACTAATTTTTAGAATCCCCACATCCACAAGTGTCAGGTGAGCACAGCAGCCTTACAGCACAGCCACTTGTGTTCTTCTCAAGTAAATATACAAGACAGGCAAGAAAGCCCCTGTAGTATGACATACTTCAATCAAAATGCATTGATCAAAACAAGACAAAAAGTTGTTTCTCCATATACTCATCAACGTAGGAAATGTTTTATGGACACACTGCTTAAAGCTTGTTTTATATGAGGAAAAGCTGTGCGAAGTAAGAGGAACTGGACATTCTGATCCATTCCAGTGGCTGCTTGTCAAACACCATCTTAAAAGCACAGTAAAAAACAGTAGAATTTGGCATTTTTCCCAAGCAGCAATACAGAGCATTACTTTTTCATTATACTGGTTGTACTGGATCCAGATGGGACAAAGTTAATTTTCTTCATGGCAGCCTGTGGGAAAATAACTTCAGACTGGTGAGGAGGATTGTAAACATACTCAAGTGTCTGGCAGCTGAGGTGTCGAAAACCACATGTATCATACTAATTGTTTCATTTTGTGTGCCTGGTAAGTAGAATGTCTGTGTTTAGATACCAGGCCTGTGATGAACTCAGAGGCACCTTACTGAATATGCCTGAGATTCCTGCCCTGCTGTTGGAAAGATCAAAGCACAGTGGAAAACTGTGCCTGAAAAAAAAATAAAAAAATCTGTCTTATACAGGTGAAAGCAGCAGGTTCAAAAGCTTTTTAACTCTCTAGCAAGGACCCAGCTCTGCAGTGCCTGTCCCCCCACTTGTGTGTCTCTGCCTGGGTGCTGCTGCCAAGATCTCCTGAATCAAGGTAACAAGAATAGATTTATTCTTTGCATTTCATCTGTGGTTTTGCAGTTGTTCTTAAGCCTGTGTCGTCTCTCACACAGCCCATACAGTGCTGTATCTTGGATTTCTGACCAAACAACAACACAGCAATGTTTGGGATATTGCTGAACTATGTTTGTACAGCCTCAAGGCTTTCTCTCTTCCCTATTAATCCTTGCTTTCTTGCAGCAAGTAGGCTGGGGGTGGGGAAGAAGTTGGGAGGGGACACAGTCAGATCAGTTAACCATCAGTCAAAGGGGTATTTCATGCCATTTAACACCACGCTCAACAATAAAAACTTGGGTTTGGTCTCCCAAGGTAACCACTGCTCTGAGATTGGACATTGGTCTGCTTGTGGGAGGTTATGAGTTACTGCTTTTGCACACTCGTTTTTCCTCTGTCTTTATTTTGAACTGTGAGTTTTCTTTTTCTTGTTCTTCCTGTTCTCTAGTCTGTCCCACTGGTGGGGGAGTGAACAAGGCTGTGTGGGTGCTTACTCACAGTGGCCAGAGTCAACCCAGTATGCTGGTACTAAACATTTTAGCTTAAAATTATTTACACATTTAAAAATATTTCAAGTGTGGCATTGTTATTTTTCTCTTACCTCTCCAGCTTTTGCACAATCTTTGGCTCCTTTGTGAAGGGCAGCCCAAGCATCTTCATATCTGAAGAGGAGAAAGATAAATGATTCCTCTTACTGTGTTCTCCTTTCAAAGGAAAAGAATTGCATGGATGCCACTGTGCTTATATTGACAGGAACTACCAGAAATAACAGTTTCAAAAGCTGTACCATTCTTTCTGGTATTTACTGTTCTGCCAAAACAAATAAACAGTAAGAAATAATTTTTCAAAGGAAAAGTGATTCAAGTTTTTTAACCTGCAATCTTACAGTAAGAGCTGAATGGACCCGGCTATATTTATAAGACTACATATAAAAGCCTTAAGCACCACCCAATTAAGATTGCTATCACCCCTCCTCCCCCCGAAAGAATAGATTTTCTTTTCTTAAAAAAAATACAAAGGAAATTTATAATGCAGATAGCTTCTGTTACTCAGAAAAAAGTTATCACTACATAGAGAATACACTCTCTTTTCATGGCAATGACAACCATACTGTCTCTATTATAATAGAATGAAATCATGTCATGTATTTACAAGTTATAAAACATCAAATTAAAACCACAGGCTGGTCCTCAGTGCTGGTCTCCTTCAGCCCTGTGCATGAGACCATGAATCTTTCAAATGTTGCTTTTCCTCCAGAACTTCTGTTTCATTAACATGTCAAGAATTGGGCAAGCTTTAAACATATTTATCATTTGATAACCACCCCCACTCTCCTGTCTGCACAGCATCCAAAAAGCTATTAGTAACACCTTGATTTTCTTCCTATTTCTTTAACCTAATAAAGTTATTTCTGAAATTATAGAAAGCAGACACTAACAAAGAAATAGATCATACCTGCTCAGTAATTCCAGTCCAGCAGAAAACTCTGGCAAACACTGAACAGTTCTATAAAACAAGTTGTAAATATATAAACGTTGTTAATTAACAGAAGGCTTGTTATAAAAAAATTGTGTGCACATATATCTGTGTTTGACAGATATGCTGAGCACAGAAACATTCCCTGTCGTTCACTTTCACAAACATTTTGTCAATTCTGGTTTAAAATGGATTACACAGTGTATCTTGCAAGAATATTCCAAAGCCAGGGTTGTTTTTTTTCCCCTTGTTATTTTATGGTAGTCTCTTTTGGACACTATGCATTGAAACCAACTTTTATGAGATAGTTTCTTAGCACAGTTAACAAACATGCAGGATGATCATTATTTTAACGTAAAAATAAAGGACAGAAGCATTCTGAAAGTAAGACTGGTAGACAAGTTCTCTATGCCCCTCAGTAAAGATACTGTGCTTAATATATTCTATGTTAAAACAAATACGTTGACAGCTTAATGCTCTAATGATCTCCTATTGGGTGCATACGTTTTCATTAGTAACAGCTTGAAATATAAAGGCAACTTAGCTTAAGCAGAAGAAAATTAACAATGCAGCACTGGCAAGGGTGCATTATGTGAAGAGCTAGATGTAATCCGAGGACTCATCTCTTGAAAGATTCCCAGAATAGACTATTCTGCACCTGCATCCAAACAGTTTGAATGGAAAAACAAAAACCCCACAGAAATTCCATAAATGAAACCTTTTTTCCTTAAACGAAAGGAAAAGTGATAGAATCAGTGAGGTGGGAAGGGAGCTCAGGCAGCCTCTAGTGCAACCTCCTGGTGAAAGCAGGTCAGACCAGATTGCTCAGGGCTTTGCGCAGTTGCAACTTTAAAACCTCCAAGGACAGAATCTTCACAAGCTCTGTAAACAACCTGTTCCACTGCTTGACTATCCTCATGAGGAAGAAGCTTTTCCTTTTAGCCTTTTTCTCTCTGAACATCTCTTTTCAACTTACACCTATCAACTTTTCTTGTTCCCACCACATATCAATCTTCTTGACAGCCTCTTCACAGGTAATGACAGGCTGATGTTAGGTCTTCCCAAAGTCATCTATTCTCCAGGCTGAACAAGATCCAGTCTCAGCCTTTCCTCATACACAGAGAGGTCCAGCCTGAACCATCCTGGCTGCCCTCCACTAAACTTGCTCCATGCTTTCAGTGCCTGTCTCACATTAGGGGGCCAAACTGGACTCAGTAGCTCGCTGTGGTCTAAGGAGTGGTGAGGGACAATCACCTCCCTCAATCCTACTGCTTGTGAGCATGCTCATACAGCTCAGAAAGCTGTAGGCCTTCCTTGCTGCCAGGCATGCTGCTGGCTCACACCCAGCTCACCATCTGGCATGACCCCCGAGGTCTCCTCAGCAAAGCTGCTTCCCAGCTAGTCAGCCAGCCCCAGTCTGCACTGCTGCAGGGGATACTTTCTTCCTAGGGAAAGAAAGCCTTTGGATTTGTACCTCTGGAATTTCATGAAGCCTCTTGGCCCAGAGGGCACCATGGGCTTTTAGGGGTTGAGTTCCCCAAATAGATCTTCATCTGCTACTGGCCAGTCTCTTCCTTGAACCCTTTCACCAAGTACAGAGGACTGTCAGACCTTGTTTGCGAGGACTGAAGCAATGAAGGCACAGGGTACCTAAACAACAGCTAGAGGTGCTTTCACTAAATCATCCACCCAATTCATCAATAACCTCATGTTCTCTTTGTTCAGCCTTTTACTACTAGGAAGGGGCTAGAAGCTCTTCTTGTCTTTTATGTCTCTTGTAAATGTGAATTCTGTGTGAGTTCTGACTGTCCTAGGGCTATTCCTGCATGCCAAAGAGAGTATCAAGAAGTTATCCCTGACACCCTCCAGAACTCTTCTTGACTGCATCCTACTGTGTTGTCCTTTCAGCATACATCAAGGAAGCTAAAGGCCCCCATAAGAATGGGTTTTAATGATACAGAGAACTCCTCAAGTTGTTGAGAGAAGAGGCCATTCACTCCCTGGTGAGATGGTCAGTCACAAAATCCCCTCTCAACACCAGTCTCTGCTCCTGACCCCCAAAGTCTCAGCCATCCTGACAATCAAGCTAAGCCATCCATTTGTGCACCAGAACTTCATTAGCAAAGCAGAAGTCACCCTGGCATTCCCCTGTTTGTGATGATTCAATTGGTTTGCCCACTGCTTTCTTCAGAAAGCGATGGATATTTACAGTGCACCCGAGGAACCAAAATATTATGGATTGGAAACAAACAGAGAAAGCAGTTGCCTAAAACAGTTTTATTAAAACCCTCACCCATTCTTAGCTTAGTTTCTGTGTCTTGTCAATAAAACCACTCTTCTGTTAAAAAAACCTTTATATCCAAACATCAAGCTTTAGAATTTAATAGTTTATTTCAGGTGTCTTTTTTTGTTCAGTGCTTGTTTTAAAACTAATTTGTGCATACACATTATGTTTTAGTAAGAACATGCTTTATACTAAAGCATGTCTGAGCTTATTTGAAGCAGCAACGTTCACAGACATCATTTACAGATGGACTGTAGTGTTTCCCTACAGTCTACACAGATTGGGAGAATGAACAATATACTAAAATACAGAGGATAAAAAAAAACCCACTACAATTCTTAAACCTTCTTGAAATAGGTAATTGGAATACTCCATTAGACATATATTTTCCACAACAAAAAGGCTCATATTTCTCTTCTGACCCTAAAAAAACTGAATTATAATTTCAGTACATGAGATTTACAGAGACTATAAACAATTACAATGCAACCCGAATCTTGGATAAAGTATTACAATAACATTGAATATTCATATAATTTAAAGTCATTTATAAATTGACTGATGGCCACCAGAAAGCATTTAGGCCCATCAATGAAAATTCTGTTAAGCAAAGTATCTCCTCAGTATTAGGGTTAAGCTTTTGTGTTATCAAAAGAATATTCTGCAAAATTGTATGCAAATGCTCTTGTAACTGGCTCAGGTATATGAGCCACCTTCAAATTTTTCTTTAACAGGAGCATCCTAGATCAATGTTACACATTAAGACGTTCAGAAGTACCTCTGCCTGCTTTTTTTGGCTTCTCTTGATTTGTCACCCAGAGTCTTCAACCTATAAATCAGAACACAAAACCATCAGACATTTCCAACACCAAAACCAGAGAGCAACTTGACTGAACATAATGTGTTCATTCCAGGCTATTATAGTTAATTTTGTTACAGATTATTTCACAAATAGATCAATTTTCATGTAGTTTTGCCAAGACTGTCATATAAAATTATTCACACAAACACTGCTTCTAAACAAGAGACTTTTCTACAAGTGCATCAAGCAACTGGGTATGAAAAGTTTAATGGGAGCTAGATATCCAAGTCATCCAGCTCTCGACACTGTTTCCTGAGCAGACAACTATTAAAGATCTGCATAGAAATAACCAATCCAATCCTAAAGAACACCCTTTAGAAGAAGGAATACGTGCCAAGGAAAAGCATGACAGTCACATAGATGCATTTATCATGAATCTGCAGACACAAAACTAGCACAGGCACAACTTTTCTTCTGGCAACTATTAAGATCTCCAGCAGCATCACCACAGCACGCTGCTGCTGAGCAGACTGGAGGTTTGCTTCACCTATGGCCAATTTCAAACTGACCGGTATCTTCCTCCTAAAAAACCACCAAACCAAACAAAAAACCCCAAACAAGCAAAAAGAAAATGACAAACCCCCAATCAGCAACAAAGGACCAACACAACTCTTTTCCATTCTTTTCTTTCCAGTCAACCCCTAAATGCTAGTCAAGGTGGCGTGGCAGTGAGAACCAAAACCTCCTGCTATTCTCTGACCACCAAGCCAATGGATGTCCTCAGCCTCTATGCCCTTTGGAGTTCCAGCTGTCCAGGACAGCAAGGGCTGGGAAGAAATAAAGGACATGTGGAAATGAGCAAGAAGGAATTGAGCTATGAGCTCCAAATGTATCTTCGAGACGTGACAGAGTTGCAGTGCTGAGTGACCCAGTGACTGAGAAAACACCCCTAATATAAAGACATTCAGGATGCTTCCAGGATGAGCCAAATCACTCCCCCAGTCTCGAGCACCACCAGTTTCCAGGAACTCAAAGAAGAAACCTCAAAGCTCTCCAGCAAACTAGGTGGTTGATGATTTGAGAAAAGACATGCTACGACAGGTCTCTACTCCCTTTTAGGGAGCTGTTCGTAATAAACAAGCCAAGTAGCAACAACCACAGCACACCGAGGGAGAACAACGCTGCTGCAGAAAGGCTTTGTTTCCTTCGCCAACATTCACCCCAGTCTGCAACAGCAACACTCCTCTGCCTACAGGGACTGAAGGAAATGCTGGGTCCCAACTACCAGCTCTCTTACTAGATCATCCTGCCAAGCAGTCAGAAGTGAAGGTTAAAGGATTTACCACTAGACTACACAATATGGGCTTCTTCTCAGCAGCGTTCTCCATACGAAGCAGAGGTAGTGTGAGCCCCATCACTCAAGCTGGCAGAAGCTCATGAATTACTGCCTGAGCACAGACAAACACCGCTCACTGTCCTGGGGCTTTGGGTTTGTTTTCCTTCCTCCTCCTGCGAAAGATGGCTCGCAGGTAAACAGGTCAAAATCTAGACAGACAGAGAGAGGTAGACAGCAGACAGCTGAGCAGGAGAAAGAGCAGCTCGTTTCTTTGTGCACAGAAATGGCTAATAACCCTGAACTGCTCTTTCTCTAGACCACACAATCCCGGATTTAATCTTTTTCAGCTGAACATAAACGGTCCCTTATTCCTTTGGAAGTCATATTCTTTCCCCAAAAGCCCTGGGAAAGCTTTTCCCTCACAATGGTTCAAGTAATCCAACGGTTTCACTTTACAAGCATTCATGTGTAGTTGGCCACAACTGGCCCAGTGTTCTTCATACCAGAAGTATTTTTATGGGGGGGTTTTGACCATTTTGAACTAAAGTCTTAACAATATAAAATGACTTCTGTTACCACTTTGGTGGCGTAGGGAACGAAGTAATCCAGAACACTGTGGCACTGAGGAGGGAAGGGGGGAGGGAAAAGGGGCAAAACAGGACAAGTCATGTTCTGACCTGAATCCACGGGCTGGGGGGGAATTATGTTTTCCACAGACTCTGCTACTACAGCTCTGAGATAGAGCTTCCCACTGGCAACAAAGATTATACTACAGATGAAAACAATACTTAAAGTCGGGACATTGCAAGAAAGGCACATTAATGAAGCTGCTAAAACACAAAGATGGAAATGGCAAAAACCGAAACCAAACCAGAACAAAATGTTGCAATATGAGGAAGAAGGTAAATTAGAGACTACATGGAAACATATTGACTCCCCTGCAGCAATACTCAAGAGACACAGACTGAAATGACCATTAGCTCCAGAATGCTATGACCTTTCTGTTGTCCTCCTGCATCACGTGAAAAAAACCTTTTACAAAAGGACCTTACACTGCACGGAGGCATCAAACCCTGTAAGCAGTTCTAAAAATAACAGCCCAACTAAAAGACAGCGATAAAGCAGTAACTTGGTCTGTATTCTTAAGACATTTTAATATTCAATCCCTGTCTGTTAAGCAGGGGCACAACACATAAGCAATTTATCCGACTGGTAGCTTATTCTATCAACTTCTCTGAACCATCATATACTAATGCAAATAAGTCATCACCAGCTAGAGATTTCACGTTTCTGGAGTACACAGACATCCATCGCTCTATACTAATATTTTCCAGAAGGGTATTATTATAAGGCAGCCTCAACGTTGCCAAAGATCACGTAGTTTTTAGAAGTAACCGAGGACAAAACTACACTCTCCTGTGACTCACTCCAAGCGGTTGTGCAGCAGGGCCCTGACCTTGTTGTCCAGCCATCCCCTGCCCTCCAGTAACACCCAGCTGGACCACCTGCTTCTACTAAAAATAAGCACTGACACAGGGCCTGGCTAAAGAGACTCTGCGAGCAAAGGTGGGAAGGGGATCTTTCTACTTTTTCACGTACGCCAGGGGCTGCTCCTTCCGCTCACCCTGCGCTTCCTTTCCCCAAGTGACAGCAACTCATCTCCCAAGGAAAGAAAAGCTGCTGACCGGCCCAGCCGAGCCGAGCGGTGCAATTACGTTACTCCATAAAAGCCCTGCAGGTCGGCACTTCATAAAAAATTCAAGCGCGTTAATTGACCCCGTTCACATCTCCCTCGCTCCCTCACACCGGCACTCGCTCTTCCTTTCCCCTGACCGCAGCAAACACCAAGGCACCTCCTCCTCCTCCTCCTCCTCCTTCTCCTCCTCCTCCCCCCCGCAGCTGCAGGCGGCCCCACAGCTGCCAGGGCTGGGCGGCCCCGTCAGCAGCCGCCCAAGGGAGACGAGAAGCGGGGGGAAGGAAGGTGCGGGTGAGACCCAGAAGCCCCATCCCAGCGCCGGGATGAAGGCACCGCCGAGCACCCGCGCTGAGAGGGAAGGGCCCCGGCTGGGGGTCCCGCCTCCGCGGTCTCCTCCTCTTCCTCCCTCCACCCCCCCCCCCCGCCCCCCGCCTCCCCCCCCCCCCCCCCCCCCCGGGCCCCCTCCCCCCCCCCCCCCCCCCCCCCGCCCCGCGCGCCCCCCCCCCCCCCGCGCGG
>WTSP01025279.1:26600-42646 GCA_025331215.1 Actenoides lindsayi | reverse complement strand
TTATTATCTCTCTGGTTTTTTTATATTTGTCTATCGATCAGGTTTGTTTATAACTATCTATCAGGTTTGTTTATATCTATCTATCTATCAGGTTTATATCTATCTATCTATCTATCTATCAGGTTTATATCTATCTATCTATCTATCAGGTTTATATCTATCTATCTATCTATCTATCAGGTTTATATCTATCTATCTATCAGGTTTATATCTATCTATCTATCTATCAGGTTTATATCTATCTATCAGGTTTATATCTATCTATCTATCTATCTATCAGGTTTATATCTAGCTATCTATCTATCAATCTATCTATCAGGTTTATATATCTAGTTTCATATAAATAACTGACAGGCAGCTGTGAAAACTTGGCATGTTTGCTTATCTTCTGTAGTGCTGGCCTGCTGTCCAGTGCTCACCTCCTGACTGCTGAATCAGTGTGCTGTTTAGTGTAGTATTTGCTACTCAGGTTTTGTGTCCTGGGTTTCCACTTAGGTAGATGCTTAAAGCAGCAGGATGTCTTGGGCTTAGCTACTAATCTCTTTCATTCCCTTGCAGGCAACATGAAGCGTCGTTTGAAGGCAATCTGATAAGTCAAGAGGTGATGCTAAAGCGTCAGGAAGAAGAAATGATGCAGCTGCAAGCTCGAATGGCTCTCAGGCAGTCCCGACCTAACCTCTACCCAGCAGAGGCAATTAGGTCCTCAGTGCTCGACATCACCAGAGATCCACTGAGAGAAATAGCCCTGGAAACAGCCATGACACAGAGAAAACTGAGGGTAATGCCCTGATCTCGGGTGAACTCTTGCTTGCATTGAAACAGAGAAGTGTCTCGAGTGAAACTCGATTCATTAACCGAGTCCTGTAATAATCAGTCAGCAGCAGATTAAATGCTGGGTGTTTGGTGCGGCCCTGATAGGAAAGAGCAACTCTCACAGGGTAAACTTCTGAGGTTGTGTGGCATTAGTGGCTACGTAGCCTAAAGCAGCATCAAGAGATGCTAGACCAGACAGCAAGCCTTGACTAAAGATCTCACCCATTAAACGATAGAGCGTCCTAACGAAGGTAAGGTGTAATTTTCTCCTCCAGTCTCTGGTGTTTTCAACCACTTCAGTTGGCATTTATTTCACTTAATGGCATGTGGATGTGTCCCACCAGCATCAAAGGTTATTAAGTGAGCAAGCTGGAAAAGTAAAGAAAGGCAGAGAGCATTCATTTGGCCCTGGGGTTTACCCTGAATCACTGTGCAAACCTTTCCTTTCCTTTCTCAGCTCTCTTGGCACGTGGTTGAAATGTAAGATTACAGAGAAAGAGGGAGTCAGATGTGTAGAGTGGCTGATGTTTACAAGAGATGATGGCTTGATGCCCTCTGCTGCTGTTTCTGGCGAATTGGGTTTATTAATCATTTTTTTTAAGGATGGGAAAACTTGAACAAGACTCAGGTGAATTTGCTTCTCCTAATCCAGGGCAATAGTTGCTGTACCTGTCTCCAGTCCATAGCACTTTGACCAGTTAGTTCACATAGGCTTTAACCAGTTTGGTTCTCCACCCCAGGCCCTTAAGAGGTCTCTGTGCTGGTGTTTTATGTGTAATACACAGTAGGGAGTAGCCAATGAAGGTTTTCCCTCAAAAAGTGAATCAAGGGCCACTTTTTTTCCACGTGGTATTGAAGTGGATGTTGTGCAGAGGTCTTCCTTTGGCAGTTCTACAATTTCCAGGGTGAATTAGTAGAACGTTTATTTGTCTCCAGGATCACAGAACATTAGGGGTTGAAAGGGACCTCCATCAGAAGTTGTGCAGTATCTCTTCTTGACCACAGCAGACAGAATTCAGCTGAAACATTTCAGTCTGTGGGAGATGAGACTGGGGCATCACAGGCAGGGATCTGTCAAGGTGGAATTGTCACCAGTGAAGCAAACCTCGGTTGTGTCAGGCAGTTTCCTACTGAGATGAACCCAGGTAGTCCCAGTATGCAGCCCACAGCCTGTACTTTAAGGAAGACAAATCAATTTCCAGTGTTGGGTTTTTGCCCAGAGAAGGCAGGAAAATGTGCAGAGTGATAATGTCACTGACACTGTAGCTTGGTGGTGGTGTCTGGCACACACCGGCAAAACCAGAACCTTAAGATTTACCAGCTTGTGGGAGGAATTCAGTACAATTTTTTTTGTTTTTTTTTAGTTTTGGCCTTTGTTTTTGACATTAGTAGTGCAGGAGTTAAGCGTGCTCAGCCTGTTTCTCTGGCATCACCGTGTTCATTCGTACTCTTGTGGTTTGCAGAACTTCTTTGGCCCAGAGTTTGTGAAGATGACGATCGAGCCGTTCATCTCCTTGGATCTACCAAAGTCTATCTTGGTAAGAAAGGGGTTGTTCAGCAATCAGCTGCAGGGGGAAGTGTGTTAAACCAACAAATGCCCTTTTATCACAAGTGTGAATGTTGGGCTCTTTTATTTCACAAAATGTAGACTAAGAAAGGGAAGAACGATGACACCAGGAGAAAAGTAAACGTGATGCTTCTGAGTGGGCAGAAGCTGGAGCTGACCTGTGACACCAAAACGATCTGTAAAGATGTCTTTGATATGGTTGTTGCCCATATTGGCTTGGTGGAGCATCACTTGTTTGGATTGGCTACTTTAAGAGGTAAGAATGATAATTTGCTGTAGCTGACAAGCTACATGGTGTCGAGAAAAGAGAAGCAGAGACTATCTGGCATCTACAAAGTGTTTGCTTTGAGTTACACTCTCTTGTATTGAGGCAAGACAGCATTCCTTGAAGAAAAACAACTTGGCACAATGAATTCTCTGTTTGTGTGAGTAGTGGCAGCTCACCTGGAGCAGCTTTTTCCCCTTGGTGGCCAAGTTCCCTTCCCTGCTGTTTAACTTCATTCTGCCCAGTAGCCCTCAGAGGACATGAAAGGGTTTTGGTCTTGTTGGTGTGCCCTGAGCCATATTGCAGCCTGTTGGGATGCATTGGAGGGTTCTTACTATAGAAGGAACTGCCTTGAAGAAAGGATTTGCTCCTGAGCTGCTAATTTTTTGCTATGAGAACAGACCAGAAATTGGACCTTTTTCATTTTTTTGTGACTGGGTAAAAGGTCATTGTGACAGAACTGACGTGGTCAGACCCAAGCTTCTTGTCACCACATCTGTTGCAGAACTGGAGCTTTCAGAATATTGGCGTGTGATAGAAGCAGCTCTTAGCAGCCCAAGAGCTTACTCTATGGCAGGCTCCTGGTGCTCTTGGCAGGTTGGAAAGCCTTGAAAACATTTTGCAGAAGGCTAAATGGGACAGAAGTAGTAAGGAAGGGAAGGAATGGCAGATTTTTTTCATTTCCTATGGTCTAAAAATTTGAAATTAAGGATAATCTAGCTCCTATTTTGTAACTATCATGGAAGGTAACTTCTTCCTTTATATTTTTCTCTTTTTTTCCCCCCACTGGTGTCTTTGGGATTGCTAAAATCATTTCTTCTGCCCTTATTCAGTGTCTCCTTTAATAGTTATGGTGCTTATAAACCCCTGTAAAGTAGCAGAAAACCTTCATTTGGTTTTTCAAAGCCAAATTTCAGAGTCGTAAATCTGGTTTTGATCCTCCAGCTGGAGAAAATAATCTGGTTTTCATGTTTTCACCCTTGTGCTTCTCTTTTTTTTTTAACATTCACGGCAGACAACGAGTTTTTCTTCGTCGATCCTGACATAAAGCTAAGTAAAGTAGCTCCAGAAGGATGGAAAGAAGAACCAAAGAAAAAAAACAAGCCCCCTGTCAACTTCACCCTGTTTTTTCGCATCAAGTTCTTTGTGGATGATGTCAGTCTTATACAGTGAGTGTATGAAACATTTCTTTTTGTGTTTCTAAGCCCTAAATTTGCGGATAGAAATTGGATGTTAATCCAGTGCTGTAACAGGAAGAGTACCAAAGATGGTGTGGGTTTTTCCTGTGGTTTTTGTTTTGTTTTCCTGTCGTAGGCATACGCTGACTTGTCACCAGTATTATCTGCAGTTGCGGAAGGACATCCTGGAAGACAGGATGCACTGTGATGATGAGACAGCCTTATTACTGGCATCTCTAGCTCTCCAAGCTGAGTATGGAGATTACCAGGCAGAGGTACACCATCAATTTCTCCTTTGAGAAGCTATTCTTGCTGCTTTATTAAAGAACCAACGGTGCATGTGCTTCACAGCTTTGTGCTGGACTGGAAGCTCAGTTGGCAGTTGGTCAAGTTTTATTCCAGTCTAACACAGGGCTGTTGCAGAGTGTAGTTCAAGATCTGGATGTTGAAGCCTTGCTCTTCAGTGGCAGTAGTCAGGCTTGAGTAGGAGGAAACCATACGTGAAAAGAAGCTCTGAGTCAGGGATTCAGGTTCCAAATGGCCTATTTTAATCCGTTGTAACGCAAGAGTCTCTGTAAAATCACAGAATCATAGAATAGTTTGGGCTGGAAGAAACCTTCAAGATCATCAAGTCCAACCTCATTCCCAGCCAACTGAATGTTTATGCTTAATGCCAGCTTATAGCCTAGGATATGGAGATGCCATCACAAAAATGTTTCACGTTGTAGGTGCACGGCCTGTCGTATTTCAGACTGGAACACTATGTCCCAGCTCGAGTGATGGAGAAACTAGACCTGTCCTACATCAAGGAAGAGCTGCCAAAATTGCATAGCACTTACGTGGGTGCATCTGAAAAAGAGACAGAATTAGAATTTTTGAAGGTAAGTGGGCAGCAGTTTGATTCCTAAACCTGGGACTTAAGAAATTCCTTGTGGGAATATGGGTGCCTGGATTTTAAGTGAAAGCATTGAAACACAGAGCATTGAAACACAGAGCATTGAAACACAGAGCATTAAAACACAGAGCATTAAAACACAGAGCATTAAAACCTAAATCAAGCATTAAACAGCTCAGGTTCTGAATAACACTGAAAGGCAGAAAGCTGAAATGATAGTCTCAAAAAGACACAATATTATGGGTATAAAGAAATCATAATAGAAGGGAATGAAGTCTCTTCAGTTGATTTGTTTTTGTTGTGGTGGTTCTTTTTTCAATCAGTACTCTTCCTATTTTAGCTCATACTAGTTAAAAGCAACTACTGATCCTTGGGTTTACTCAAGTGGAAGCTATGATGATGATGATCATGCACACCTTGAATTCCCTGTGTCCTTTGTTCTTTCTGTTGAGGAAAAAAACCCACCTAAGTATTTAAATTATGTAAAGTTTTGGTACAGCCAATAGTGTTTATGGTGCTTGGTATGAAGCAAACCAGAAGTGTTACCAAGTAGACTTCCTTCTGCAGGTACCGTGTAAGATGATAGCAGAGGGATAATCACAGGTAGATTTGTTTTAGTCTGAAAGAGTTGTAGACTCATAGAATGTTTGGGGTTGGAAAGGACCTCTGGAGATCAAGTCCAACCCCCTTGCCAGAGCAGGGTCACCCAGGGCAGCCCACACAGGAACAGATCCAGGGGGGGTTGGAAAGTCTCCAGAGGAGACTCCACAACCTCTCTGGGCAGCCTCTGCCAGGCTCTGCCACCCTCACAGTAAAAAAAGTTCCTCCTCACGTTGAGGTGGAACCTTCTGTCCTCACAAGAGAGATGTTCCGGTCCCTTCATCATCCTCATAGCCTCCCTTGGCTAAAATCCACATATATTAAGGTCTCTATATACACACATATATTAAGGTGGATGTATATATCTATGTATATATACACAGAGGTAGAATATTTATACAGAGGTATAAAAAAACTTGCCATAGCCTGAACTTCATATTCTTACACGTTGCATTGCACTGATCTGTCCAGTTGTGTCAGAGGCTGACAGAATATGGGGTTCACCTTCATCACGTGTTGCCTGAGAAGAGATCCCAAACAGGTATCCTCCTGGGAGTGTGCTCCAAAGGGGTTGTGATTTTTGAAGTTCACAACGGTGCCCGCAGTCCTGTGCTACGCTTCCCCTGGAGAGAAACCAAGAAAATATCCTTCAGTGTAAGTGGGTCTTTGTCATCCATCTCTCTCTATATCTCTCTGTCTCCAGACACTGGTGTTGCATGTTCTTTTTTGGGTTTTTTGCAAAATAAGCTGCTGTTTTACAGTGTAATCTATTTTGTCTGGCTGGGCTGAGTTGTCTTATACCATTGAAATAAGAGTTTTGATCATTTAAATGTTTGTATTTTATTTATGTTAACTTCTTCATCTTCTTAGCTCGCATTCTACCCTGCTTAGGTTCCAGCCTCAGAGTTTAGCACCAGTCTTTTGGCAAATCTCTGCTTGGGAAACGTGGCTTCTCTGCCTTCTAAGGGAAAAGCTGTTGTGAAGATAGGTGAAGGGCTGTGGGGAAAACCACCGTAATCTGGTGGTCAGATGTCAGCTTTTAATGAGCTTTAAGCTTCACATTATTGAAAAACAGCACTGCTAAATCTCCCATACCTTTTTTTGAACAGCTATAGCCTGTTTGCCACAGGATTTTAACTGGAATTGGTAAATTGAAGTGTAAAAATCACTTTTGGAAGTTATTCTGTTATCTTTTCAAGATAAACTTAAGGCCTGGAATATTAACTGAGAGATTTTGTAATTAAATGGGCATCTAGTTCTTTTTTTTCTCGGCACCCCTGGTGACTTCCTCAGAGGCTTTAGAAAAACTCACCCTTTAAAATGTAGCAAGTGCCTGGTTGTCCTTAGTCAGCACTAACAGTAACAGAGATGGATTAAATAGTAATAAAGTACCATCTCAGCTGGCCCAGAAGTAGCTTTAAAGTGCTCCTTGATAAATCTCAAATCACTTTCAGCCCCTATTTTAACAGAAACCCCTCCCATCAGTGCATTTGCCTGCAGGAAAGTTTGAATGCTGTAGCTGTGCATGAGCAAACACAAAATTCTTTCGAGGCTAAAAGAAATCATGGTCTTCAACTCTTCTCTTTTCCCGTTGTGTAGAAGAAGAAAATAACTTTGCAGAACACATCGGATGGTATCAAGCATGCATTTCAGACCGACAACAGTAAGACTTGCCAGTACCTTCTGCACCTCTGCTCTTCCCAGCATAAATTCCAGCTGCAGATGAGAACCAGGCAGAGCAACCAAGACACTCAGGACATTGGTAAGGACTGTGATGCTCTGTTGGTTATATAGGTAATAAATGATTACCTATGTTCTATGTAGTACCTAGGTGGAATATGGCTGTTGTAACATAGCTAAGATGTTAATAGCTCTATGTATTTTTGCAAGGAGAAAAACTGAACTGGAACTCCAGTAGTTTTGCTGAGCGCTGACATTTGTGGAGCTCTGCAGCTGGAGGGTTTATACTACAAAGAGAATCAGCTGGCTAAAGTTGGTTTAGGTTTTGTGCAAGGGGTTAAAAAAAAAACCCCAAAGATTTGGCAGATCACACAGAGCTGGCATGCAGCAGCTCCTCTAATATAAAAAGAATCTAAAAATAGGTCACTAATTGTACTTTCCCATTTGATTACCAGCTTCTAGCTTTTTTTTCTTTCAGAAAGAACTTGAAGATGTTTCAATAATGGGATTTTTTTTTTTACCTTCTGCTTACTGTGAAAGGACTTGGTTTGATGATGTGGAATTACAGCTACAAAGGTGGGATGGTGGGAGGGCAAATATAATAGGGAGCATTTCCTGATGGTGCATCTGTAAGCTGTGGGTGAAGCTCTCTTTATTCCACTTAATGTTTGATGGACCTAGTAAGGAACAAAACTTCCCTTTAGTCTCTTCTTCTTCTAATTTGTGTACATAGTTGGAAATGTAAAAGTGTTCTTTTTGGATAGAAAATACTAATTAGAAGCTGCAGTGGTTGAAAAAGCCCTTTATACTAATTTCTTCACTAGTTGGAGCAGAGCTGACTTGGCTGGCTGGCCTTGAATGCAGCCTGGCAGTGCTATTTTGGTCAGCTTGCCTGCTCATTCTGTCTTTGTTCCCTCTTTTCATCTGTCTGCATTCCAGTTGCTGTTAATGCAGACTTGCACCAGCGTAGCTGGGATGGAGTTTGACCCCATTGCTGTGGAGATTGTGATCTCTAATTGAAAAAAAAAATAAAATAAGAGGGGGAGGGGGACTGGGGGGAAGGGCACGTGGCAACTGTGCAGCTTTTTTTTCTCTTCTGTTGGGCTCGACCAACTTGGTGCAAAAGAAACAGGAGCAAGTGGCTTAAAGCTTTTGTGCCATTCTCTCACTTTAGTGTTTGCTTATCCTGAGTTGTGCAGGAAGGCAGGGCATGGGGGAAGGCAGAGCAGGGCATGGGGGAAAGGAGAGCAGGGCATGGGGGAAAGGAGAGCAGGGCATGGGGGAAAAGCAGAGCAGGGCATGGGGGAAAGCCATGAATGGGTGGATGGATGGATGGATGGTTGGGTGGATGGGTGGATGGATGGATGGGTGGTTGGGTGGATGGATGGATGGTTGGGTGGATGGATGGTTGGGTGGATGGATGGATGGTTGGGTGGATGGATGGATGGGTGGGTGGATGGATGGTTGGGTGGATGGATGGGTGGATGGTTGGGTGGATGGATGGTTGGGTGGATGGATGGGTGGATGGATGGTTGGGTGGATGGATGGGTGGATGGTTAGGTGGGTGGGTGGATGGTTAGGTGGGTGGGTGGATGGTTAGGTGGGTGGGTGGATGGATGCTTAGGTGGGTGGATGGATGGTTAGGTAGATGGATGGATCAATGGAAGTTTGGTGGGATCTGATATTGTAGAGGTGAGGGAGCCCTGTTTGTTCAAATTCTGGAAAAGACTTGTAAGAGCAGGTTAAAGGAAGTGCAGTCTTCAGTGCAGGAAGGACAGGACTTCGGTATAGTAGACGGTCAGGTTAGTGTGCTGTCCTGAACTCCAAACTTGGCTTCCTGAACAAACTCCGTGGTGGTCGTTCATACGTACCTGATGACTGTACGTACTTCTGAGCATCTAGAGAAAATATGCTTTGTGTCTGCTGGTTGTTTAAAATGCATGTTTTACACAAGGAGGTCACACTAGCTTTGATGTATGACTGAAATTGTGTTTGGTTTTGTTTGGTTGGGGTTGTTTTTTTTTGCTTTGTTTTGGTTTTTTGGTGGTTTTTTTGTTGTTATTGGGTTTTTTTGTGTTTGTTTTTTTTGAATCTACAGAAAGGGCTTCATTTAGGAGCCTAAACCTTCATGCAGACTCGGTCAAAGGTTTCAACATGGGACGAGCAATCAGTACTGGTAGCCTGGCCAGCAGCACTTTGAACAGACTTGCCGTTCGCCCTCTGTCCGTTCAGGCAGAGATTCTGAAGAGGCTCTCCTGTTCTGAGCTCTCACTCTTCCAGCCACTTCCTGGCTCTTCGAAGGACAAGAATGAGAAGACTTCATGGGAGGAAAGACCCAGGGTTATGAGCAAGTCATTTCATGATCTGAGTCAGAGCCACATCTCGGTTTACCCCCCAAGGAAAAATATCGTTACTGCTTTGGACTCTTCCCCCCAAAAAATAGAAGATATAATGGGAAGAGTCTTTCAGCAGATGCCCAAATTTGACTCTGGATCAGCAACGGGAGCGTTAAAACTGAGCAAGTAAGAGCCTCTCTGACCACCCTGCAATACATTTGTGTACAGTCAATGTACATTTTTGCATCAGTTTTGATTTATCATTCATACCATTATTTTATTACATTGATCCTTCCCTTCCTTCCCCTCTCCCAACTTCCTCTTCCCTCTGTCTCGTTCTCCTTCTCTCCTTCTCCCCTTTAAGTTCAAAATCTCATGCAGGTTTAAGTAGAAGCCCTGACAGAAAGAAAAATGAATCAGACTCATCATCCATTGAAGATACTGGTCAAGCCTATGTTGTAGGTCAGCATGCAAAAAATAATATTACTGTCTTTACTAACTAACCACTAAAATTGCTTTGGGTGTAATGCTTTGATACATTTATTAACTGATCAGAGTATTTCTTTTTTAAATGAGCTGGCTATTGCCTAGCACCTCTGAGCAGTAACTGCACAGTTCTTTTTTGTTTGATCTCATTTGGATATCATAAATCGGGTGCAGTTTTTTGCAGTGTGTTGGGAATTGGACACAAACCACTCTTGTAATGAGCTAAGCCAGATGTACTTTCTCCGTTTTCTTGGCAAGGATTGGATTGCACACAAATAGCCTTCCTAGCAAGGAAAAATACAGAGCTCACATTATTACAAAATAAAATTAGATTCAGAGCAGCTAAATAGACTTGAACTTACACATTGGGTTATTTTATAAATTAAAAAGTTATACTGCCTTTTTATTTTCCATTGCCTCTTTTTATTCTCCACAGACTTTTTGTTTGTTCTCCATAGACTTTTTTTATCCTTCCTAGACTTTTTATTCTCCAGAGTTTTTTTATTCTCCATAGACCTTTTTTTATTCTCCATAGACTGTTTTTTATACTCCGGACTTTTTTTCTGTTCTCCACAGACTTTTTTTAATTCTCCAGGACTTATTTGGGAACTGTGTTTTTGCAGTCCCATGAGCATGAGCCACTGAAGAGGCAGATGAGGCGTGCAGTGTCTGTAGTGACTAGCTGAAGCCATTTATTCCATGCTTTCAGCTTTATTGTGATAAATTTCAGTGAGATCGTGTGCTTACCCATAATAATCTGGGCAGCAGTTCTGATGAGGACCATAGGTCAGAAAGCCCAGCTGAATCACATTGCCTGTGCTGGGGAACACAAGTTCTTTGCAGGATGAAACTCATCAGCTGAAACTTTAGAGCTCCGAAGTTTGGAGAAGGCCAGCACTGCTTTCCTACAAAGCTTGAATTATCTTCCCTCGTTGACTTTCATAACTTGGTACATTTCTTATTTTATCCTCTTCAACGTTGGGCCATATTTGCTTGGCATTGATCAGAAATAATGATTCTATATTCCACCCAACCCATTCTATATGCCATCCAATTTAAATAGAAAGACTTGGTTCCAGTGCCTGGTTACGGCACAAAAGCCGACAAGACTCCTGTTGTGCTGGTTTGTTATTTTAGGTATATTCATCCAATTCTGATAGAAAATTTAGTCTTTGACTCACTTTCTTAAGATCCATTCATTTTCTCTGGAGTTAAGGAGCCAAGCCTTGGTCCTTTCTTTACTTACTTGCCTTTGTATGAGCTACCATCTATCTGAACCCTAAACTGCAACCTAAGTACATGAGTAATTTGGATTTGCTAATCCCAAACTACTTTCATGTTTATTCATTTTCAATATTAAGCAAGTAATCTGCTACTGTGAATGAGTTCACGCATCCTGTGTCAAATCTGAAACACTTCTGGGTAGGTTTTGTGTTATTTATTCTTTTTTACTGGATGAAAATGGTTAATATTTGCGTTCATGTCACAGGCGTTAGCATGAATACTTCAGGAAATCTTCCGACGTCGATGCTGTTCAAAGAGAGTGGTAAGTTGGCAAATAATGGAATTAAAGAATTCTCTTCTGCCTATAGAATCAACTCAGATTGGGAAGCTCTTGTCAAATGCTGCGCTGTTCCACCTATCCTGTTTGTTTGTTACTCTTAAATACCTCTCCCAGTTAGTTGGTTAGGACCTTTTCCTAAATGCAACTCCTAATATTTCTTTTTGGTTGCATCTCGGGGCAGATTTTAACATCTGTGTGTAATATTTTTCAAATATGAATAGTGTCTGTTTAGTTGGGGACTCGGAGGGTGTTACTACCTAACATACCATGCTCTTCAAAGCTCACCTCCTTTCCTTCTGAGGTTCCTGGTTCTATAGAACCTGAGAAGACTGTGCTTTCTTTTTAGTGTTTACTCCTTTGGTTTGACTTGTTTTTTGTGGGAGAAAAACTCCTCCTTCACGTGGGGCTGTCTGTCCTACTCTCTTGCACCAGTGTTTTCTGCCTGTGTGTAGAGTTCAGAGTTTTTTGCTGTTGTGGAACTGCATGTTCCACCTAGGGCAAAAGTAGAGCAGGTGCTCCAGCCCAAATGAGCTTTTTCTTCTTCAGCTAGCTCTCACAGGATGGGAGGAAATGAGCTTAAGTTGCACCAGGGCGGGGTTAGATTGGATATTATGAAAAAAGTCTTCACTGGGAGAGTGGTGAGACCTTGGAACAGGCTGCCCAGGGAGGAGGGGGAGTCCCCATCCCTGGAAGGGTTCAGAAAACATCCAGATGTGGCACTTCAGGAGATGGTTCAGTGGTCCTGATAATATTTAGTAGATGGTTGGACTTGATGATCTTGAAGGTCATTTCCAACCTTACTGGTTCTATGGTTCTCATGACCTCAGATTTACAGTGTAGTGATGTTTCCTGAAGTTTCAGGAGACTTTTTTTCTTCCAAATCGTACTCCTTCTGTCCCTTAAGTGCTTGGGTCTACTTCAGTTTGTTGAAAACCTTCAGGAGTCACATAAATCTACTGCGTGGGTCCTCAGATTTTGGAAGAGGCAGAATCAGCAGCCTGTGAAGTTGCAAATGGGGAAATGAATTTAAACAAAGTAGATTTTAGTAGATGCTTCCAATGTTGGTTGTGTTTTAAGGAAGGACCACTGTTAAGAGAACTCACTGAATAACCTGATAGAATAAGTCTCAGTTTCCCTTTTAGTAACGTGCTTCCACCCTGCCTACCTGAGCAGAGCACATAAACACACAGCTAAATACTTTGCCAAACTAAGACTAATAAATGTGAAGATTCTAGGGCTCTGTTTTGTTGTGATCCCAAGAGACTATTTTAGCTTTTCTTAGGAGGAATAAAAGATTTTCACCGCTGAAGATGGGAGTGAGTTACAACAGTGGTGTGGTTTTGTATTATGTGGACATGGCTTGGAAGATGAAAGTTGGGCTCCCCAGTTCAGAACAGGTTTTCAGGTTACCAGAGAAGTAGTGTTCTGGGTTTTTTTATGGAAGAAAACTTGAAGGCAAAGCTGAAGGGAAGCCTTCAGGTAACGTCTGATCATGAAATGTTGGCTTTTCAGATGACTCTCTGCAAACAACACAGAACAGAGTTGCCTCCCCAGAGAGAGAGATCACTTTGGTGAACTTGAAAAAGGATGAAAAATTGGGCTTAGGTAAGTGGTTTTAAAATCATCCTTGTCCTGTGTGTTCCTAGAAGCCAAACCCAAAGGTTTCTGCTCTGTATTGAAGTATTTCCTGTAGGACTGAGGAAAGCTGTGCAGATGGTTGCTGAATTTGGAAGGCATTTAAGATGCTGAAGCCTGGACTTGATAGCACCCACTACTGATTTGTTGAGTGATGTCAAGCAAGTCTGATTTTTAGGTTCGCCATGTTCTAAACGTAGGATAACGTACGTATTGTGAACTAGTCATCCTAAAAGCTGGCCTTTAAAGTTGATATCTGTTGATATCAGGTACAAGGTTTTTGTCTCACAGCCGTAACAGCTCGAAGGCTTGAAACAAAACAACGTTATAAAGCCATGATGAGTTAACACAGAAGTGTTTTTCTTACTCTTACAATATCATGAGATGGAACACTAATTTGAGGTTTAAGGAGCCTGGCATACGAGCTATTTGCATTCCATTCTTTTCTTCTACCACTGAGTTTTTTCCCCTAAAGCCACATGATTTTTCTTTGTATGAGTACTGAATAATTTGGTGCTTTAGGGAGGCTCTCTAAAGTGTCCTTAAGGACATCATTCTGAATAGGACTGCTGCATAAATTTGAAGAGGAGGGAAAAAGCCTGGGCAGTAATATTGAGTGTTTACCCTGCACAGTAACTTCAAGAGTTGACCAAAAAGGAAAGAAATGCATATAAAAAAAAAAATGCACTGCTTGTCCTCTTTCTTCCCCATGCCATCTGTGGCACTTTGCTGTTTCAGCTGGAATCAAGATGAGCTGGTATCTTCTATTTTATCTTTTTTTATTTCCCGTGTTGAACCTAATTCCCAGGTTTACCTGGTAGAATTAGCTGAAATGGATCAGAAGCTTCAAAAGAAAACAGGGAGTTGAAAAACTCAGTTCTTAAGACAAGGGTCAAACGTTTAGATGAAGCATCTAACAGGGGAGAGAAGACAAATGTTTGAGTATCCTGGGCTGGCTAGAATAGGGTGTCTTTTACTTGGTATTTCTTAGAATGATTTCAGTGTTGTCCCTTGTGAAATTGTGTGAAGTTACACTGAGATCACTGAGATTTTTTTGCCTGCTTTGGGCCTTTTTTTTAACAGGCTTTCAAATAGTCGGCGGAGAGAAGACGGGGAAACTTGATCTGGGGATTTTTATTCATTCTGTGATTCCCGGAGGGCCAGCTGATTTGGAAGGGTCTCTCAAACCAGGTGAGCAGTGTAAATAAGAAGAGGTGTGTAGCACCATTTCCATCTCTGGCTGCAGGTGTCAGTCCCTTACAAATGCTGACCTTCAGTTACCTTCTGGGTAATTTCTGAACAGTGGTGTTATTGTGCTAGACTGCACAAAACCAGAAATCATTCACATCCAAGTCCAAATGTTAAAGCTTGAAGTGGCAGAAAATTAGAACTGCCTATAAAAATAAGGGCATTATTTCCTACTTGCTCTACAGATGCTTTGGAATGTCAGGTTTTCAAATCCACATTTTGGAAGTAGTGAATGTAACCATATTTCTTTTATTTAATATCTGCTTCTTTTCATTTTAGTCTCTGCCTTGAACTGAACTGCATGTTGCTTACTTCACTTCTTGGCTTTTGCTTTTGCATCCGGTTTTCTTAGAGCAGAAAGCAAAATATGGAAAGGTTTGGCAGGTTTAAAAAGGTGAAATACCCATAACCTGTTCTTGTGCTTTGGTTTGGTTTTTTTTGTTATTTTGTGGGGGCTTTTTTGTTTGGTTGGTTGGGGTTTTTTTTAATTATTAAGGTTCCCTATTCCAGCATCACTTGAATTTTAGTTGTTTTTAATCCGCACGCATTGTGTGGGGATTTTCAGACCTCTGCTCCACACTCTCACTGATGGATCAAAATGTAGATGGTAGATGTTATCTGAAGAAACTCTTTTTTTTGTGCAGGACACCGACTCATATCAGTGAATAGCACAAGTTTGGAAGGTGTCAGCCACCATGCAGCATTAGAAATTCTGGAGAATGCACCTGAAGACGTGACACTTGTTATCTCCCAGCCCAAGGACAAGCTCTCCAAAGGTATGGAGAGAAATATTCCTTCTTAGTAAAGAGTTGCTCTCTGAGCTTGAGCACTCTGCCTTCTCTGTCACCTTTTGTCAAGTGCTTTCTGTGTTTCTTTAAATTTACTGATCTAATCAACTGAGAGAGCCATAAAACATCACCCTACCTGCAGTCACAGGCTCACAGGATAGTAGGGGTTGGAAGGGACCTCTGAAGATCATGGAGTCCAACCCCCCTGCCAGAGCAGGACAGAACTAGAACAGATCACCCAGAAATGCATCCATACAGGTCTGGAAGGTGTCCAGAGAAGGAGACTCCACAACCTCTCTGGGCAGTCTGTTCCAATGCTCTACAACTCTGACAGCCAAGAAGTTCTTCCTCTTCTTGAGGAGGAACTTCCTGTACTGGGGCTTGAATCCATTGCCCCTCGTCCTGTCACAGGGCACAAGTGCAGAGAGGTTGTCCTTGCCTTCTTGACACCCAGCCTTCATGTATTTATAGACATTAATTAGATCCCCTCTCAGTCTACTCCTCTCCAGACTCCAGTTACTTGCATAAGCAACCCCAGTTAGTATATGCTGGAAAGTGTGTTCTGAGATGGAATGAAGAAACGTGTTTCGTAACCTTTGGTGAGGAGACAGGGGTTGCATCATGAACAAAGAGTTCAGCATAATCACAGATTCACTATGGTTGGAAAAGACCTTTAAGATCATCAAGTCCAACCCTTAGCTAACTCTACCAGGGCCTCTATTAAACCATATCATAGAATCATAGAATAGTTTTGGCTGGCAGAGACCTTCAAGGTCAAGTCCAACCTTACTCCCAGCCCTATCAAACCCACTAAACCATGGCCCTGAGCACAACATCTCCCCAGCTCTTCAACACCTTCAGGGATGGTGACTCCACCACCTCCCTGGGCAGCCCATTCCAATGCCTGACAACCATTTCTGGAAAGAAATGCTTCCTGAGATCCAGCCTGAACCTCCCCTGGGTCAACTTCAGGCCATTTCCTCTTGTTCTG
>WTSP01025279.1:16360-26500 GCA_025331215.1 Actenoides lindsayi | reverse complement strand
CCTGAGATCCAGCCTGAACCTCCCCTGGGTCAACTTCAGGCCATTTCCTCTTGTTCTGTCCCTTGTCACCAGGGAGAGCATCCTTGAGCACCATCTCTCGATGGCTTTTAAATACATCCAGGGATGATGATTCAGCCACCTCCCTGGGCAGCCTGTTCCAACCTTTGCTAACCCTTTTGGTAGAGAAGTTTTTCCTCATGTCCAACCTGAACCTCCCCTGGTTCAGCTCGGTGCCCTTTCCTCTTGTCCTGTCAGTTGTGAACTTGTGAGAAGAGACCAGCACCCGCCTCTCTACAACCCTTTGGGTGGTTGTAGAGAGTGAGAAGGTCTCCCCTCAGCCCCCTCTTCTCCAGACTAAGCAACTGCAGCTCCCTCATGAGATGTATGATATGAACAGGTAAAACCTGACGTGGTTGTAAGCTGGGAAGTTGGTGTCATGCTGCAGATGAGGTGTTCCCGGTTGCTGCTGACCGTCTTGTCTCCTGGTTTTCCAGCATCATCTAACACTACACCCATCAGTAATGGAAGCAGGGCTTACTTAAGGCGGCCGTCCTCGGCGCAGGACAACGAGGAGTCCTCTTCAGAAGAACACAACCGGTCCCGTGGTCACCAGAGGCCTGTTTCGGGGAGTTTGTCGGGAAGCAAGCGGGATGGAAGCGTGAGCTCCCAGGATTCCAGAACCGAGAGCGCCAGCCTGCCTCAGAACCAGCCAGCCAGCTTCTTTGGCAAATGTGCAAGTGGTCGAGCCCAGCAGGATGCTCAGCATTGCCCTGGTTCCCAGTCTGGGCTTTCTAAAATGAACGAGAAGAGAAGATCCTTGTCCAACAGCCTTCAAGGGAAAAATAAGAGTCCCGGGGTGGTGGAGCCTGTGGAATATTCTGACCGAGGGGATTCTGACATGGATGAAGCAACTTATTCCAGCAGCCAGGAGCAGCAGCCGGCTAAAAAGGCACAGTTTATTTCATACAAATATTTCCCATCAATCCAAAAGTGGTAGTGAAATAGCTGGTGTGTAAATAGCTCTGGGTGTAATTAAGGTGAAAGGATGGGGGGGGGGAGGGGACAGCCTACCCTGCACCTTATCCTATTAATGATGATTTCTAGTAGTTTGGTGGTTTTGTTCAAAACAAGTGGAGAAAATCACTCGGGTAGCTTGAAACAACTTTGCAGTGTCACGAGGTGGACATGCCTTCCTAGGTAGAGGCAGATTTGGGATGAACCTGTTGACTCTGTAGAAAACCTCCTTGCAGTTCTGTGTGTGATCATAGTCTCGTGACCACCCCTAGAGGTAAGTTCACTCACCCAGCAGATAAATCAAGTTTTTCCTAAATTCAAGTATTCCATGCCTCTGGAAATGAATAGCAGCAGAACTGATTGTGGTTTTGGGATTGATCTAATCCATGGAAAACTGCTCTGGTGCAGTGAAGTTCAGCAGTGAGCTGAACAGAGCCAGCTCGCTGCTTCACCCTTCTGAAAGCACACAATGGCAAGTACTACAAATTGATTCCTGACTGGCAGGAACTCCTCTTTTCAGCTGGTGGAGGTTATTCAGTCAAGTTGTGGCAGCTCCTGTGAATTAATCCAGCAGACCTGAGGCTGCTGCCATGCTGAAGCACCGTAGTTTTCTGAGGTCTGTCACCAACTCACTGGGACAACAGAGATTGCTGCTGATGGCCAAGCACATTTCTGGACTAAACCTGTTGAGTGGCAGCAATGGAAAAGTTAAAACCTTAACGAGCCTTACTTATCTGTACCTTGCCACGTGGGCTCCTTTTGGCTGCATCTGACTCAAGAACACACCCTTTAGGGTCTTAACTTGTCAACTTCTAACACCAAATCATTCTCTCCTTTGTTTTGTTTCTTTTCTTCTTTTCTTTTTCAATAAAGGAATCTTCCTCGGCGAGCGCAGCAAAAAACCCGAATTCTAAAAAGCTTACTGCTGCACTTCTCAAACCTGGAGATATCTTTGAGGTTGAACTAGCCAAAAAAGATAACGGCTTGGGAATAAGTGTCACGGTACTGTTTGACAAGGTTTTTAGATGTTTTCTCTTTTTCTCTACTCCCAGCAACCCAGTAACTTGCTAAATTACCAGGAAGCAAAAATATTTTCCCCTTAAGTCTGTAACAACTTTGCTGATGCCTGATTAGCCTTCCCAAAGCTGAAAAAGAATGCCAGTTTATATCCCTTTTCCTGGCATCTGCCCTTGAAGTGACTCTCTTGTTGGGTTGAGGTTTTTGGGTGGAGCCCTGAAGTCTGAATAAAATTGTATCGCGGGCACTGCTTTGTGAGTACAAAAAGCAAGATGGTCTTTGCCTCTTGCTACCTAATAATGTCACAGTTTTACAAGGGAGAGAAATAAAGAGGCCTCCTCTGATGGGCATCACAGGCAGCGTACAGTGTTACCTATGAGCACCTCTGCACGTCCCCAGGCAGATTCCATGTTCAGTGTTCTCCCTCTGGAAGCAGCAAAAAGCTACTTAAATCCAAATGAAGACCTGGCTGACTCTGCTTTCTTTCAACATGAGACAAAACCTATATTTTTCATGGCCTTATGGCCAGGCATGGAGGTGGAGTTGCCAGTTCACTTGCCCAGAATTGTTTTCATATATATATATATATATGGCTAATTTTGTAAGAGGAGCAGAAGGAGATTCTATTCTATCAGCCTCCCAGTCCATTCCAAGTCAAATTGCTTTGTGGAGCTTATAACTTGAGACAGCCAAGGTTCAGCAGGAGTTGGTTGTTTCCTGGCATCAGGCCTGCTGTATCCATGCGTCGACTTTGTAGGAAATGGTAGAAGATGCCAGCTGATGCAAGGACATCCCTTAAAGGGTGACAAGTGGTATCTTCATTGACCTTTGCTTTTTCAGCCTCTGGTCTGTCCCGTACAGTGGTGGAAAGAAGAGGTGTAGAATTAGCTCTGTGTTAGGTGTTCACATGTAACACTCTGTGCTTTGCTCTTTTCTGTGATGTCCAGTGACAGGACAAGGGGCAGTGGGTGTAAGCTGGAGCATAAGAGGTTCCACAGAAACAGAAGGAAAAACTTTTTCACTGTGAGGGTGCCAGAGCCTGGCAGAGGCTGCCCAGAGAGGTTGTGAAGTCTCCTTCTCTGGAGCCTTTCCAACCCCCTCCTGGATGAGTTCCTAAGTGACCTGCTCTAGGTGACCCTGCTCTGTCAGGGAGGTTGGACTAGGTGATCTCCAGAGGTCCCTTCCAACCCTTAACTTTCTGTGATTCTGCTTTGGGAGTGAGCGTTAATACAGTGCTGGTCTCCCTCTTCCACCCAAGTTTGTGGAGAAGCACTGGTAGTGCATCAGTGAGCCACACGATTGTTTGGGACCTTTAAAGAGCATCTCTTCCAACCCACCCTGCAGTGAGCACTCAGGCCCTCCAAAGCCAATGCCAGTAGAGCTTGAGCAGACTTTTTTCCAGCTTAGACCTTCAAACTTGTATGAACTGAGAGAAAGCAGACACTCCTTAGTTTCCTGAGACATCAGAAGGGGTGTGTTGGGAGTAGGACACTGCATGGGTATGCACCTTCTGCTTTGGCACGCTTTGCTCTCAGACCTCTCTGAGCTTCCATCCGCACGTGAGGTCCGGCGGCACGCGGACGCGTTTCTGCTCAAGGGACCTTGAGTTGGTTTGGGTGCATTTGCACTGTGCTGCATCCTGTTTGCACCCTCTCCCCACCCCCAGCTTCCTTCGTGATAAATCGCATGACTGCCAAAAGATGCTTGTTGGGGTTGATCTTAGAATCGTGGGATAGTTTCAGCTGGAAGAGCCCTTCAAGATCATCAAGTCCATCATCCATCCCAGCCCTATCAAACCCACTAAACCATGTCCCTAAGCACAACATCTCCCCAGCTCTTCAACACCTCCAGGGATGGGGACTCCACCACCTCCCTGGGCAGACCTCACAACCCTTTCTGGAATGGACTGCTGCTTTTTGGCTGGTCTTTTGACACGCCAGTAGCCCAAGTGCTTCCTGAGTCAAGTTTTTCCTTGTGTGACACTAATTACCAAATGTTCTGACTGCAAAATGACTAAAAAAAACCTATTTTTGCTTTCCCTTTAGGGTGGTGTAAATACCAGCATAAGGCACGGCGGGATTTATGTGAAAGCAATAATTCCTAAGGGAGCAGCTGAAGCAGATGGCAGAATAGAAAAAGGTATTTCAGTTCTTTTCAGTTTGGGCTCCGTAGTGTTAAAAAGGGCAGGTGACTGTGGTGGGCTGGAGGATGTAGTGTGACCTACAAGCTGGGAACTCTGCCTCCTTTCATTGTACCTTGCTCCCTGGGAAGAGGAGCTGGTTTTCCAAGCTGCTTGCAGTTGTCATTTTAAATAGAGTTATTAAAAAAAAATAAATGTAGAACAGCTGCAGAACCAACACAGAAGTGCTGAGACTGTGGAGGGGAAAAATAGAGAGAGTGGCTGCAGGATTTTTAATGGTTTGGTTTTGTTTCCCAGTGCAGCTTGTGTTAAAGGAGAACACTCCAGAGTTTTTGAAGAACACTTCCAGAGGCCTTTGTGTTATTATTTGTCTTTTGTGTTGTTATTTGTGGCCTTTGGCTTGCTAGGCAGCTCCATCCAGAAAAATCACCCGGATTCTTACAGCTTTTCTTGATTCCTGCTGTGGCCGGGCCCTGTTCTTTACGGCAGTGAGAATTCCCCCTGCAGACTAAGACTGGTTTTTAATAGAGTCTGAGTTTTGTGGCAGGCTGTCTGTGCTGATGGCTGACACTCTGACATGGGGTTACCTCACGAGAATCACTGAGCTTGGAAAAGACCTTTTAAGATGGTTCATTCCAACCATAAGGTTGAGTTGCAAAGCTGTCTTTGGAGGGGAGGGTGGATTTGCTTCGGTAACTTGTTAGCTGAGGCTCCAAGGTTTCTGTGCATCATGTATGTTTTACTGATGATGATCTCCCTACTTTTTTCTTAAATGATTCCTCACCCATTTGTAGGTGACCGTGTGCTGTCGGTCAATGGGATTAGTTTGGAAGGTGCTACCCATAAGCAAGCTGTTGAAACACTGAGAAACACCGGGCAGGTAAGTGGCAGCTGGTTCTGCTCTCTGTAGTAAATCATATCTTCACGAGTGAAAAAGTGATGAAGGAGCCTGAAGACCAGAATGCTTCCCTAGAATTCTCCCCGGGGTCCTGGTTGCTTTAGATGAGCTTTCGTAGACTCCTTGTCTTCCTGGGCTTCAAGTCTCACTGCTCACCCTAATGAAATTCTGGCTTGGGGTCTGAGGTCTGCGTGAAATTGGTTTCTCCTAGGAAGGAGGTGCACGGGTTGGAAAGCAGCTGTAGCAGCATGCTTCAGATGGGGCCTCAATCTGAATCCCTGAGGAGAAAAGGGCCTCCACAGAGCAGTTGTGTTTACACGCCGTGTCAGTAGCTTTACTTGAGTCTTGGCCATTTTGGATAGCACTTGATTCCATCAGTGGTGTCTCCTCCTTGAATAGTGCTGCTTATGCTGTAGAAATGCCAGGGAATGTCCAAGTTCAGAGCTGTTAAGGGCTACTGTTTGTGTTCCCTCTAGGAAATGCTTTTAACTCTCCTGCCTGTGTAAAAAAAACCACTGTCTTTGACACTTCTTAACACCCTCACAGCCCTATTGGAAGAAAATTCTTTCGTTGTGTTGGCAAATATCTTACTCTGCTTTGGAGGTTGTCACTTGCAACCCTTAAAATAAGGCAAAAAGGAGGATGTGTGGGGAGGGAGGTGTCCATAACGTTTGCAGCTATAAAACTTAGGACACTGCCAAGTTAGAAGGAAACACGTACTCGAGGCCGTGGTATCTTCACGACTGTTGGCAGTTAACTGGAGAATGTTTCATCTCTTTAGGTGGTGCATCTGCTGTTGGAAAAAGGTCAGCTTTCAGTGGCCAAGGTTCATGCTCCAGTAACCCCCCAGTGCACGCCTCCAAACCAGACGGGGCAATGGGATCCCCAGGAGAAACCGGCGACAAAACCCACAAGTGCCAAAGATTACAGCTTTGTCACTGCAGGTCAGGTCACCGAGGGCAATTGTCTGAACTTTCAACCCGTCCTTGGGGTTTCATAATGTTTTTTCATCAAATCTTCTGTAGCAGAGAAACACAGATAGGAGTGAGAGCTGGTGGGACTCTCTACCGAGCCCCTGCACGTAACGCAGTTGCTTCCTTTTTTTGTGCTGTTGCATTTGTTTTTCAGATTTCCTTTCACATCTTGGCTAACTTTCTTTAGTTACTATTAACTGTTTGCTCTCTCACTGTTCCTTCTTATTTCCCAGCTTTACCAGCCTTGCAGGCTAGGCCTGTAGCAAGGTTGGAATAAAAGGGGTGCTGCTACCTCTGGTCCTGCCAAGGGGAGGTTAAGAAACTCGTATCCATGAGAGCTTCCATAGATCCTGCTGTTCCTGTCTAGGTGAGGGAAGATACCAAGAGCTGGATGAAGCGAGAAGGGGGATTTGTGTAGCTGACTAGAGGTTGGCTTGTTACAGCTTCTCTTGCTGGAGACCTGTGAAAGTGGAGGGAAGCCTACCCAGCTGGGGAAACCACAGCCTTTTGGTCTTCCTGCATGGAATTCATCCTGTCTGCCAGGAACTCCAGTTGCTGCTCTCACTAGTGTCTTGTCAGTGCCCAGAAAGGTTGTGTCACTGTGCTTCAACAGCCTCCTTAATGGACTTGCTAGGGAACAGGATTTCAAAGACACCCTGCCTTTCTATGTAGTGTGGGTGTTGTCAGGGCAGGCCAGCAGATGGAGAAGTCACTATGAGCTTTTTTTTGTCCTCTTTAACCTGGATGGCTCTTCTAGTTGATGCTTGTTTTCAGTAAAATGAAAGAACCTTGTGAAGGGGTGAGAACCCATTGTGATATGTGGAGTAAAAGCTCCAGCCACTCTTGTTTCCTGACCGGTGTTCTGTAGGAAATAAGAAGTTAATATTTCTTTTGCAGAGAACACATTTGAGGTAAAGCTGTTGAAGAATAGCTCAGGCCTTGGCTTCAGTTTCTGCCGTGAAGATAACCTCACCCCAGAGCAACTGGGCTCAACTGTTGTGAGGGTGAAGAAGCTCTTCCCTGGGCAGCCCGCCGCGGAAAGTGGGCAGATAGAAATTGGAGACGTCATTCTGAAAGTGAATGGGGCATCTCTGAAGGGTTTGTCCCAGCAGGTTTGTATCTTGGTACTGAAACTCCTATGGAGGGGGGGAAGTCCTGCAAGTCTCGAGGGGCTGCATCTAATAATAAATCCCTCTGTGGCCATAGGAAGTCATCTCTGCTCTGAGGGGAACATCTCCAGAAGTCTCTCTCCTCCTTTGTCGGCCACCATCTGGTATACTACCAGACATCGATCCTTCTTTGTTGGTAAGGTGATTGATTGATTGATTGGTTTTTAATTGCTGTTTGAAGGTTCATCTGGTGGGTAGGTTAGTAAAGTGCAAGGTGCAGATGGGAACATGGGGAGGGTGCTCCCAAAACCAAGATGTGTGGAGGAAATCCCTTGGGAGTGTACTGAACATTTATGTGGGAATGTGAAAAGACTGCAGGGGTTTAATAATTTGGGGGGGTTTTTTTGCTTTCTTCTGTTACTTAAAACCTCAGAAGTTGGCTTCATATGCTGTTACTGTGGTGGGGATTTCTTTGCAACCCAGTGGGTTGAAGTTAATCTCAACTAGAAGCTGTAGCATTACATGAAGAATGTTCTGTGAAACATCAGTTTGTCTTGTTTTGCTGCGTGCACAACTAGGAAAAAGATTGTGATACTTACTTAGAGGTGTACCAAGAATATTTTCAAAATGCTCTTATAAATACATGGAAAGAACAGAAGGCTACTTCAGAATACTTGGAAGAAGTGGAAATTACATGCAAAAGAAAATGTAGAGGGGAATTTCCCTGCAAAGCAGGCTTTCCATAGTACAGGAGAGCGTAAAACTATTTGGAGGCAAGTCTTCAGTTGAAGTTATTTTAGTATCCTTTTCAAACAATAACATCCAAGTCTGATGACAGAAGCATAAAGATACACACTGAAGTGAAGTTAACAACAGAGTAAGAGATAAGCAACTGAGCAAACTAATAATACAAATAACTCATCCTGTAGTGACCCTGTTTGTAACATGGAGGAACTTCAATAAACCAGCAAGTGTATTAAAAAAAAAAAGAAGGGAAAAAACCAATCAACAAATGACAATTATTTTTGTTCATAACATTATCAGTGTGGTCGAGAACACAAGAATTTGGCCATAAAAGCATAAATGAAGCTTGGAACCTTCCAAGTGCCTGCTAGCTGATGTCATTCTTGGGAATAGGTCGTTACTGGCCAAACGGCGCTCGGTTCTCCCAGGAATTAATAACTTGGCTGAACACTCTCCATTTGGTGTAAATTGTCACTGATTTATTGTTTTTTGTAGCCTGTTCTGTTGCTTTTTGCCTGAAAGCTTCCCTTTTTCCCCTCCTTGGACTTCAGCTGCGCTGAGCGTTGTGGGTGGAAGGGTGATTGCCCGGAGGGACTGCTGGGTGTCGCTCCAAGGCATTTGTCAGTAGGCTCCCCGAGGCTGAACTTGGAGTTCTTCAGCACTTCATGTTTCCAAGTTCTGCACGCTTTGTCTTGGCCATGTTGGGCTGAACTTGGTGGAACTGTGCTATGGACACAGTTGAGGCAAGAGCGAAACGGAGGGAGCCGCTGGCTAACTGCTTTGGGGGATTTTACGCGGTCTTTGCCGTTGTCTTTTGTCGTCCAAGCTGGAGTTTGATGAACCACGTGTCCTTGCTCTCTGTAGACTCCCATCCATTCACCCCAACAAGTATTTCCAGATGTCAGCAGAGAAGCTCCTGGCCCGTCAAACGGCGAACAAGGTGACAGCTCAGATGAAAACGACGACGCTGATCTGAGCAAGAAAAGGCTCAAATCTCCTTCTAGAAGAGACAGCTACAGTGACAGCAGCAGGAGCGAGGAGGAGGTGATGGGCTCAGCAGCACAGGTGGGCCTTGGCTGGAGTTCTGCTCTCTACCAAACGTCAGATGAAGCCGTGACCCAGGCCCGCGGGCAGCAGGAAGCTGTCCGCACCGTCTTGTACTCTGATGAAGAGGCTCCTAGCAAGTCAGAGCTTGAGGACAGGTATGCTGTTCATCATCAGCCTTCTGATATTGCAGAAGGGCTTTCCAAAAAAGAGACCTATTCGTAGGAATGCTTTTTTTTTGCTTGTTTGTTTTGCTTTTTCACATCTGCATTAAGGTCAATATCGGTCCAGATGTTTTGTTCCACGCTGTAAAAGCTGATCCTTGGGTTTGTTTTTTTTCTCCTTGTTTATCTGCAGCAATCTGCCTTTGGATGTGCCATCCATCCCAACCTGCAGAACTATTCCTGATGTTACCACATCTGTCTTAATAAATGACTGTTACGCGGCTCCTGCTTCGGAGCTGACTCTGCCCCTGGGAGGAATGGATTCGTTACTCGGCCGGTTGGAAAAAAATGCTGAAGAATATGAGCCAGTAATTTCCTATTTCAGTAGCATAAATTTACCTACTGCTGTGGCCGACTGAAAGTGGGTTTAGCCATCGGTACTGGGAGTGACTAGATAGAAGTCAGGCATGTTAAGTTACAAGCAGGATATTTGTAGGTTATAGAATCATAGAGTCGTGAAGGTTGGAAACGACCTTCAAGATCATCAAGTCCAACTGTCTACTCACCATGACTAAACCATGTCCTGAAGTGCCACAACTGGATGTTTTTTTGAACAAAAAAATACCTGACATACTTTCTTGCCACCTCAGAAAGGTGTTGTGCATCAGAAGGAGCTGCTGCTTCTGTATCCTCACATAATCTATCCATAGATTGAAAAAACTGAAGATGGAGCCTTGGTGTGTCTCAGCTGTGAGGGTCCATTAGGTTTCAAAGCTCTTCTAGCCCATAGTCCATTTTGAGAAGAAACTAACTGTCCGTTTCTTTGTTCCTTCCTCAGAATCATAGATTCATAGAATGGTCAGGGTTGGAAGGGACCTTAAAGATCATCCTGTTCCAACCCCCCTGCCATGGGCAGGGACACCTCCCACTAGAGCAGGTTGCTCACAGCCCCAGCCAGTCTGGCCTTAAACACTTCCAAGGATGGGGCTTCCACCACCTCTCTGGGCAACCTGTGCCAGTGTCTCACCACCCTCAT
>WTSP01025279.1:0-16260 GCA_025331215.1 Actenoides lindsayi | reverse complement strand
CCTCCAGTCCTATCACTGCCCCACAGCCTAAAAAGTCCCTCCCCAGCTTTCTTGTAGCCCCCTTCAGATACTGGAAGTCCACAATAAGGTCTCCCCGGAGCCTTCTCTTCTCCAGACTGAACAACCCCATGTTTTGAAGTTTTGAAGCAGCTAAGCTGAGCTTAGGATGAGAGGCAACAGATTCAAGCTCAAGCACAGGAAGTTCCACCTCAGCATGAGGAAGAACTTCTTGACTGTCAGAGTTGTAGAGCACTGGAACAGACTCCCCAGAGAGGTTGTGGAGTCTCCTTCTCTGGAGACTTTCCGGACCTGTCTGGGTGCATTTCTGAGTGATCTGCTCTAGTTGTGTCCTGCTCTGGCAGTGGGGTTGGACTTGATTATCTTCAGAGGTCCCTTCCAACCCCCACCATTCTGCAAGCCTGTTGAGATACATGTCTTGGCTCTGTCCAGGTTTGTGTTCCACTTAAACCAATTGGTCAATCAGTTGTCCCTTTCTAACAGTCCTAAATTCAGCAAAGCATTCCAACTGCTCCTGTTCGTCCGTGTTGTAAAATGCTGTTTTCTCCCCCTAGGAAGTAGAGCTCCGAGTCACCATGACCAAGTCAGAGAAGGGCAGTCTGGGTTTTACAGTGACCAAAGGTAACGACAGCGTTGGCTGCTACATTCATGACATTGTTCAGGATCCTGCCAAAAGTGATGGGAGGCTACGACCTGGAGATCGACTGATAAAAGTGAGAGAATTAATGCTTTCCAATACAGGAATTGTAAGAAAATTATGATTTTGCTTTAAAAAAAAAAAAGTCAACTTTATTTTGAGCCAGAGTAATGTGGTTAAGGAAGAAAGGCCTGCACCTTCTGAGAGGCATAATTTGATAGCACTGCGACAGAAGAAATGCAAGTGTGAGAACATGAGGAGGTTGCTGAAGGGAGTTAGGGTATGTCCCACAGCTAGGCATGTGTGCAACCACTATTCATGATGGCAAAAAGGGGGTTAAAAGAGAAAAACCTTCCTCGGTTAAATAAAGTGTTGGTCAAATACATCTATGGCTATCATGTTGTCAGGAAATAAACTTTAAGAGATTTGCTGTAGAAGAGTTTCCCAGGTACGTATCACGTGGCACTTATGTTCATCGTGGGATGTTTTGGGTTGGAAGAGGGACCTTTAAAGGTCGTCTGGTCCGACCCCCCTCCAGCGAGTGGGGACATCTTCAACTAGATGAAGTTGCTCAGAGCCCTGTCCAACCTGTCCTGGAATGTTTCCACCATCTGCCACCTCTCTGGACAACCTGTTCCAGTGTTTCACCACCCTTATCATGAAAAGCTTCTTCCTTGTGTCTCATCTGAATCTACCCTCTTTTAATTTAACACTATTACTCCTTGTCCTTTCACAACAGGCCCTACTATAATTTTTATCCCCATCTTTTTTATAAGCACCTTTTAAGTATTGGAAGGCTGCAATAAGGTCTCCCCAGAGCCTTCTCTTCTCCAGGCTGGACATCCCCATCTCAGCCTGGTGTTGTAGGAGAGGTGCTCCAGCTCTCTGATTGTTTCCGTGACCCTCCTCTGGACCCACTCCCAATAGGTCCATGTCTTTCCTGTGCTGAAGACTCCAGAGCTGGACACAATACTCCAGGTGGGGTCTCACCAGAGTAGAGTAGAGGGGCAGAATCACCTCCCTGGCCACGTTTCTTTTGATGCAACCCAGGTTGGCTTTCTGGGCTGTGAACATCCATTGCTGGCTCACGTCCAGCTTTTCATTCACCAACACCCCCAAGTCCTCCACAGGGCTGCTCTCTGTCCCATCATCCCCCAGCCTGGACTGATACCGGGGACTGCCCTGACCCGGGTGCAAGACCTTGCACTTGGCCTTGTTGAACCTCATGAGGTTCACACGGGCCCGCTTCTCAAGCTTGTCCAGCTCCCTCTGATCAGCTGAAAACTTGCATTTAGGCTTAGAGACACTGAGCAGTAGTGAGAAAGTGCCTAAAACAGCCATGTGGGAGCCATTGCTGGATGAGGACACAGAAGCACTGCTGGATACTGTTGAACCTTGATGAAGTTAGGCAACGACAAGTCAAATTGAATTAGGCTGCCAGTCAGACTTGCAGGTGTTGCCCCACAGCCACAACATTCTAACTTCTGAAAGAGGAGCAGTGAAAAATAATATACCTCTTCAGATGGTTTAATATTTGGACTGGAAACTTGGGGTGTTTTCTTCTCCCCTTGGGAAAGTTCAAGCACATTTATGTGTTCTGACTCCTTGGGTAAGTACAACGAACGGCCGCTGCCGTCGCTAACACACCTTGTCTCCTTCAGTGCCAAATGTCACCAGGGATAAATATTTCTGCAGTGACACTGGTGTAGGTGGAACCTAACAAGGAGATCTGTTGCTTTTATTTTTTTGCAGGTCAATGACATTGACGTCACTAACATGAGCCACACCGACGCAGTCAACTTCCTGCGGGCTGCCCCAAAGACTGTCAGATTAGTGCTGGGACGTGTTTTGGACTGCCCCAAGATGCCAGTGTTGCCTCATTTACTGCCTGATATTACACTGACATGCCACGATGAGGAGCTAGGTAACAGCAGGATTACACTGGGCAAAACGTTTCCCTTCGGCTACGAAGGAAATACTTGTTTTTTCTTGTTCTTCTCCCTCTTATTTGTGTTTTCTTTTTCTCTGCAAAGGTTTGTTGTTAGCAGGAGGTCACGACAGCCTTTACCAAGCTGTGTATATTAGTGACATTCTCCCCAAATCAGTTGCTGCCAGAGAGGAGAGCCTCCGTGCACTAGATATTATCCATTACATTAATGGAGTAAGTACACAGGGGATGACTCTGAAAGAAGCCAAAAGAATGCTGGAAACCTACCTTCCCAAAGTGGTGCTCAAAGCAACCAGGTATGTTTGGGTTGTTCCTCGGGTTTTTTCTTCTGTAGGAGCACGTGGAGGGGAAAACAAGGCCCCGGTGTGACAACTGATGGGCCAGAGTGGTGTGAGGTGGCAGGTTATTGAAGCCTGATGCCTCAAAAAGGGTCTGCAGGTTTGGTCCTTCAGTGGAGCAGAAGGCTACTTGGTGTGCTTGGCCTTGCTTGGGCAGAGGAGGCCATGTCCAGCTATGGAATGCAAGTGTTGAAAACACCATTTGCAAAATGGGACCTCGCCAGGGTTCCAGAAGCATAAAAAAGAGGGAAAATATTGGCTTGTGCCAAAATAGATCTGTCAACGGGGATGCCCCAGCACACTGGTGAATGTCAAAACCCCGTGGCACAGATCCTAGAGCCACCGCTCTGTTTTCCCTGATCCCTGCTGCTTCTTTTATGGCAATCCAGCAGTCTAAAAACCCTTTCCTGATCACTTTTAATATTTATCCGGGACTGAAACATTTACTTCACTTTGGAAGTATCACTTTTTTTTTTACTTCCAGCCATGCCTTCCTTTCTTTGCTTCCTCTCTCCCTTTCTCCTTCCCACTCTGTTTTATCCCAGAAGGGGAAAGAGTTACCAAGTCCTAAGGCTGTAAGGTTAAATCTTTTTGTCAGAATCAAGGCAAGTCCAGCTCTAAGGAGCAATTTGGTGCTTCCTGAAGTAGGAACTACCCTGACTACCAGTGCTTAATTTCTTTTTTTAAGAATATAACATTTTAAGTATTAATTCATATTTTAAGTAATTAATTTTAAGCAATTTTAAGTAATTTAAAGAATGTTTGAAATATTCCAAAACCATTGCAATAGAAAGCACAACTAGCAGCTTTCCTGATAGGATGTCTTCGATTCAATATCTGATGATTTCTATGATGGCTTGATGGATTTTTGTTAATAACAACTTCTATATCCAATTCTTTTCCACAGAGATGGCCAGGCAGTGCTTCCAAAATCCAAGAGCCCCAATAACTCAAATCCATGGCTAATGAAAGCTAAAGGTAAGATGTGCTTGCTTGCTTCTTGCGAATGAAATGCACGTGTTTATAAAAGGGAAGGAGGTGAACTGGGCCTTCAGATACCATCCTAGTCCAGTGGCTGCACTAGAACTCCCCTTGCTGAGGTCAGCTCCAGCAGATGACTTGCTTTTAAAAGCTCTGTGAAAACAATAGTCTCTTTATGATGCCATTTCTCATGTAGTTTAGAAATTCTAATACCAAACCCAAGGCTCTCAGGGAGTTAAAAAAAAAAATTCAATTGATTATCATAATCTTCACTGTTATAAGTAATAATAATAATGTTGTTGTTTCCTCTGACCAAGCATAAAAATACCAATTTTTTACATCTGGAAGTGGTTTCAGATCTCCTGTTGGTCTTGACTTTCAAGACCAAAGGAGCCCAAGTAGATTTTATTGCTCCTCTTGCTGCTGACATCCCACTGCTTCCCTGTTCAAGTTCCATGCTTCTGGTCACACACCCAGCATTGAGTGAGGCTCACCAGTGCCAAGCAGACAGGAAGAATTAGTTCCAGGGTTCTGTAGACAATATCCCTGTTTTGTACATCCTGAGTTGAGATGAACTTCATTTGTTAAACAGTTCCTTGCAGGACCCTTGATCATCTACATTTGCTTCTGTGCAGAGCAAGCCCTTACGTGGCTACTTAGCATCTGAAGTATTCCCTTTGTCTTGGAGATGTTACACTTGACATTTGTCTTGATTCATCATAGCCTTGGTTTTCCTGTTTCCTTTGATGTGTCCAGATAACTTGGAGCATTGATCTTGCCTTATGAAATGATTGCAACTCATACAGTTTAGTGTTGCTCGTGGATTTTCCAAGGATCCTACTCATTTTGTTTCAAAACACTTAAGGTCGTGTTTTGTACATCTCAAGGGAAAGGGAATCTTGGCCTGCTTCCCAAAGGTGCATGTTTCCACTCTGTGTTGTTGAGCTATTTAGCAGCATTTCTCTTTTCTTAGAGCTGGTTCCCTATGTTAGCATTCATGCTTCCTGATCTCATTGAAGATAACATTCAAAAAGCCATGGCAGAGTCTGTCAGAAGTAAGTTTGGCAATGCCCAGTAACCAGGCAGGTGGAAATGTCACTCATTTCATGACATTATAGTCAATACCTTGTTTCTTTTATGAAAAGAATTGATGTGGGCTAATTTAACCACTGTGAAAAAGTTCCTCTGAAGTTGTTGGGTTTTTTTTTTTCCCTGTTTTTGTCTTTTTGGGGGCTGTTCCTGTGCTGATCCCTGTGATAAAACAGAAAAGACAACTGATGCTTATGGGCCCAAGGTAAATATTCCTCTCTTGCGTCTCTTCTCATTAACCAGAAAGGATCTCCTTTACACACACTTGAAAAATAAATATGTAAATTGGAACAATCCACTAATGAAAGTATGCAAACCCAGTGTTGTCAGTTGATTTTAATAAGCAGTGATCATAACAAATGCACAAGTCTTTCTTAGTAGACCTTCTCTTTGTTTGGGACTGCTTTCTCCAAAGACAGGAGGTCTTAAGAGAAGGATGCAGGGCTGTAGTCCAGACAACTCCATTCTGTTGACAAATGACTGCCTGTTTTACTTACTAGATAGTTTTCTTTCTTTTTTTTCTCCTTTTGTTGGGTTTTTTTCTGAGAAATGGTATGTTGTGGGACCAAAAATATTGAAGCACAGCTATATTTTGTAGAGGTTATAATAATATTAAATACTACTGTCTGTTCTCTTGTTGCTTCTTCATCAACATGCAGGTTTTTGCTTTGTTACTTCAACATTTATTTTTATTTCTATTTGACTGCTAACACACAGCTCAAAGCTGCCACCCATCACCCAGCTACCTCAGATGGGAATTCAATACAAATAGGGGGGTTTATTTGCTGCTGAGGGGTGAATTTTTTACGGGTTGCTTGCTGACTCCTAAAGAGTTAATTCGTACTGTTCTTCACCTTCTTAGATAAATGGCAATGGCATTCTAGAAGCTTCTCAGGCAAATGCAGAAAACAATATCTGTCACACAGAAGGAGCAATGAATCTCTCAGGATCCGGAGATCCACCTTCCCTTGGCTTTACCAATCAGGTGTCAGACTGTTCTAAACACAGTGACAAATCAGGTAAGAGGAGGTGAGGTGGGGACTGCTTTATCCACTCCTTAGTCTACAGGAGAAGCGAGGCATTGTTGAGTGGGCTGAAATGAGTCAATATTAGATTGACAAGTTTAGAAGATCATCTCTGATCTTCCGTCGTTTGCTCTGAGTTATGTGCTCTGCCTTAGAGCAGTTAGTTGATGTTGAAAGTAGATTTAGGGAAACTGGATTCTGTGTTAGAGAGAAATGAAGGAAAACTATGATAACAGCTTATCATTCTAACAGAAATAATGCCACGGGATCTGCCCCTTGAATTATTTTTTACTCCCCAGAACATCCTAAACATGTCATTTCGTACTTGTTCTCTTCAGAAACAGAGGTTCCAGATGATGAGGATTACGACGAGGATGATCACAATGAAGTTGTCCAATATCTGTTGGATGTTGTCGATGAAGAAGCCCAGAACCTCTTAAATCGTAATAGTGCAGCTTCAGAGGCTCAGAGTCTTCTACATCTCAAGAAGGCCACATCAGAATATCACCTGCCAGGTAACAGGAGCCATTACAAAACAATATCATTAAGGGCAAAATACTGTTTGAAACAAGGTGCCAACTAAGGAGTTGATTTGACAAGAGGGAGAGTTGACGCTGAAAGTTTCCCAAGTAGAACACAGGCAACTGTTTGCTGATTCCAGGGAAGTTCAGATGCAGTTCTGTAAGGCAAGTTCTGGTTTGGTAAATCTGTATTTTGGTTTAAGTAATCTGGAATCCATTGCTGGAATTCTCTTGAGTGGAATTCATGATGTTTAGGTACCTGGTTCTACAGCTACAGTTGTGGAATGCTCTTCAACATTTCATTGCTTGGAGATTGCACAACTTGGATATGCGTTGAGATTGCTCAAAACCAAACAATTTGCCAACCTGCTTTTTACCACTTTTTTTTAGTACTTGCTTCTGTCTGTACACCTTTCTTTTCCTTCATTCCATCTCTTCAGCTATTGTTACCTGAAATTTAGCATGGAGTGGGATTTGTCTTTCCTTTTGGTGTCACACTAGGTATGAATACCCCGAAAGTCAGCATGGAGTGGGATTTGTTGTTCCTTTGTGGTGTCACACTAGATAGGAATACTCCAAAAGTCCAAGCAAGATACTTGCTACTCCTGTAGAGGTTCCTTCTAGAACTCAAGATATACCTTCTAAAGTTAGAATTGCTTCATCTTTTTTGCTGCTCTTCAACTTCATTGGGTTATTGTCATTGGTCATTAAGTTAGAAATGAGGGCATCAGCTGAGGAATATCATTGGAGCTCCACTAATGCCATTTTTTTTGTAGCAACCTTTGCAATTGAAGATGAATTGAATCCATAAGATCCAGTGGGTATCAATGATGCCATCATCAGGCAACTGCTGTAGCAAACAGATACAAGTCAGATTTTATCCAGCCCATCTTAATTAGGTCTTGTTAATACAAAGAGCAAGTAGAATCTTGGTTTAGACCTCCTGCTAGTCTAAAGGTAACTGAATTGCAGAAACACTCTTGACTTGGGAATCAAATCTGATAACTTCCTAGCTTGAGCCTGTCCCTCCATTAAGCTGTGGCACAGATACTCTTGTCAGTTATGCAAACAACCTCACATATAATGACACCTATTCCAGTTAAAAAAAAACCAAAAGAAGAAGCTTAAAATCTGCTTCTCCTATACAGTAAGACTTCTTTTCCAACACAGTGGTAGCAAAGGGACTTAAAAGGTGTTTCTTGGATTATTCTGGCACCTTTATTCCCTGTGTACTGCCAGACACGTGTAGCAGGATTCACACCTGTAAGAAGTTGGCTCCTGGGCATCTTTTGGTTTGCTGCTGCTGTATCTCCTGATTTTTCCTGTTCCAGCAGAGATGAATGGAAAGCTGGCAGAAGATAAGTCTGAAGACACAGACTGTGACGGGTCATCTTTACCTGAAGACTTCTCAGAGGTGGGGTGGCAAGAAGCTGGCAGACACTTGTCTGACGATTTTGCTTTCTCAAGCGCTCTTTCAATTTACTGTTTTCCTTGTTGGCATAGACCTGGTGAAAATCACTTTCCAGGCTTTGGAAGTGAAAATGTCTTTGTCTGTCGTAGCTGTAAATGATGCACAAACTTATTTTTTTAAATAGTTTATGATTATCATAAATTCACTATAGAAGAGAACACCACACGGAGTCATTTTGGCTCTATAAAGTGCAACAGCACTTTTTCCCCCCCCTCCCCCCGTTTCAGAAAGGGTGACCATAAACTACTTTGTTAGTGTTATTTCAGGCTTTTAATCTAAAACATTCCCTTGTTTCCTCCTCAAAGAAGCAGTTAGACTTAACTGTTTACCTTGGAGATTGGAGATTTCTTTTCCTCCTGCATTTTGCTCAGATATTTTCCTTCACTTAAATTAACTTCTAGATGTGGTTTCCCCTGCATCATTGCATCTTTTACATCAGTGCCCAGGTTTTACCACATATTCCAGAGCAGCAGAACTGTACCTTGTCCAGCACATCCTGGATGTAGCAGCTTTCTGTCCAGCGAGTAGAGCTGAGTCAGAGCAGGAAATCTGTCTCCATGTCTGGGTGCTGTAGGTGATGCAGGAGGAAAATTCTCCTGAGTATGGCAGGGGAAATTTGCAAGCTGGCCTAGTTCAGTATAAATGGTCTTGTGGAATTTTGCTCAAAAAAGGAAGCAAAATTTTGCTCAAAAAGGAAGCAAAACTCTAAATGACTGGTGCTCCTGTACATGCCTTCTCTGCTGAGTCTCCATCATCTGTTGAGGAAGGCATGTATAGGAGCACCAGTCATTTAGAGGTAAAGCCCTATTCTGTTCTGTATAGGAATGGTGCCTTGATAGGCAGAAGTTTTCATTTTCACTAGCAGACTTGATCTCATAAAGGGTTTTTAAATATTAGAAGCAAACAACGACAACAAAAAAGGAATCAACTGGAGAAAAACCAAATGACTCCACAGCAGCTGGGAGCCAGGAATGATTTTAAGATAGCTTTTTGGCCCTGCTGCAGTAGAGCCTCCTTCCAAGTGCTCAGTGTTCCCATCCTCTGTTATTTGGGGTTGATGAGATGTCTGAAAGGGGAAAGTATTTTGTTTTCTGGTGCTTTGAACTTAATGGTGCCCTTTGGAAATGGTCCATGTAATTGTGAACTGTTCAGAATTAACAGTGAGGAAGAGTTAGAATTATGTCCTTAAATATGTTTTGAAATATTTCTTCCCCTAGCCAACACATGTAAATGGTTGTGAAGACTATTGTGAAGTAAAACCTATGCCAGAAAGGTAAGACTTCTTTTCTAGTGTTGCTTGAAAGTAAAAACCCATTAAAAGGTTCTAATTTGCCTGAATACTGGTCAGCTTTCTGTGGTTCACTGTGCTCTGGTTCTGTTTATTCCTTTGACATGTGGTTATAGCAAGTAACTGGGCTGTGTTCAGATTGCAAATGAAGTTATTTGGAGCTTTGCACTAATGATTTGGCACTTGCACGGCTGAATCTTGACAAGCTTCACTGATGTTACTACTTCAGTAACGTTACTGCTTCTGGTTTTAAAGCACAGAAACTAAATCGTACAGTTCCACTGGTTCATCTCTTCCCATTTGGGTGCTTGGGGCTTATTTTTTTTGCATGGAAAACTTAAGGATATGCCTGGCCAAGGAACTGGCTGTCCCTTTCAATCACCTTGTACTTTGGAAATTCCCCAAATCGTTTTCCTTTGTGAAATAATTTCAGTCCTTAGTCTAAGTGAAGATTCAAAGTATATTCATGTCTTTTTTTTTTTTTATTTATTTAAGGGTTTTATGGTATTTTTTTATTGTTGTTTTTATGTTTTGATTAAGTTTCTAGCAAGTTTGGGGGGTCGAAGTTTTGAAATTACCTGCATGGATCCAATACTTGTAGCTATAAATTACTTTCTGGCAATTTTTGCTTAGATTGCAAATATGCTGGTAGTTTCTAGGTGCTCTTTTTTAACTTCCCTACATTGTCCTCTTACAGATCTCCACACCCCCCTCTGAGCCAGGTGGATGAAGACGAAATCACGTGGGGAAGCGATGAACTGCCAATTGAATCAGTCAGCCAGGACCATGTAAATAAAGGCAAGAACTTGAACAAATAATCAGTGGAAAACTAAGGAGCCCATTAAATAGGAAAAAAAGACAGAAGTGAATTTCCAAACGTCCTGGTTATCTTTTTGAAGGTGTAATGACAGGTCTAAGGGGAAATCTAACAGCTCAGCAACCCTAAGTCAGTAGATTTAGGATGCTTTTAATTGTGACACCAGAGGGACTCTTGGTTTATTCATTTTGTGGTGCTTCAGAGAAACTGAAGGCCTGACAGAAAGCAACCTGTAATGGAAAAAAAAAGGTGCGTTTAACCCATCTTACCATTACCACTTGAAAGATGCTTTAAATGCTACAACCCAAGTCTGTGATGTTTTAAGTGGAAAGTTCTGAATTCATCCCTGTGTGCACTCATCAATTTGGTGTGAAGAGCTTACATTTAAACTGTATTTGAAGCTGAAACAAGTGGTGTTTATTGGAAGTTCAGCAAAATACTCCCTTCTGTCCTGGATTACATCAAAGCTGATTTTGCACCGTGATGGTTTTGTTACTGAAATTTGAGGTTGCCTCTCAAACTGAGAACACATCTAACTGACCTTGAAGGTCTTTTCCGACCAAAGCGTGGCTCTGTGATTATCTGTGTATTCTTTCTGGTGTATGGAGGGATTCTAGAGAAAACAGGGAGCACAGTGCTGAACAGCAACGAGAAGATCCAACAAGTTTCCCTAGTTTTAGCTGATTATTTCTGCATTTCTATTAATCAGTCTTGTTCTTCTGCTAGATTGCCCTTCAGTGACAAATGAAGAGATCTCTGCCCTCCCTACTGTGACCGTGCTCCCTGGAGGCAAGTACTCAGGAGCCAAACTGAAGTCAGTGATCAGGATGTTGCGTGGCTTGCTGGAACAGGGAGTCCCTTCCAAAGAGATTGAAGTGAGTCATTATTTTGTCCTTTCTGTCCTTTTCCCTGCTATGAAACAGAAGTAGAAGAGCTGGTCATTACTGCCTTAAATACCACAGCTCTTTAATTTGCAACTCTAAAGGGATGAAAAGACTTCTTTTGTCAAAGACTTGTCCCCCCCACTAGCTGCTGATAAGATTAGTTTGAACTGGGAATTCCATTCAGAAATGTGTTTTCCATCATTCTTACCTCGGGTAAATTACCAAGTGAATAGGACATGAACAGGCATAGAGAAAGTAAATAAAAGCTGCAAAAATCAAGCTGCAGAAGGTAAAAACAGCCGTGCCAAAGTCTGAAGTCAACCATGTTACAACATCTTTTGTAGGAGAATGAGATAAAATATTTACTGGAGAATAGTTGTGGGTTTGTTTGTTTGTTTGTCTCATTTTCATAGCTGGATGAAGTTAAATTTCTTAATGAAAATTAGAAATTAGATTCTTTCCTGTGAAGGATATTTTTCATATCAAAGGATATTTTTCATATTGAAGGATATTTTTCATAACCACATTAGGATTTGGTTGGGTGTTTATTGGTTTTTTTTCAGTGATTCTGTTCAAGACTTTGCTACATAACTTCTCTGAACATTTGTTACCCTTCAGCACTTTGTAATGCCCATGTTCTGGCTTCTTTACAGAACCTTCAGGAGTTAAAACCTTTGGATCAGTGTTTGGTTGGACAAGCAAAGGAGAACAGGAAAAAGAACAGATATAAAAACATACTTCCTTGTAAGTCCTGACTGGAAGTTCGCTGCTTTGTCACCACCTGTATGGGCTGATGAGTTGGATCAGAAGGTGGATGGTTGGATTCCCAATCCTAGTCTGGCTACTGAGGAGGGAAGACTAAGGAAATGAGTAGGGAAGACTAAGGAAATGAATAGGGGAGAATAAGGAAATGAATAGGGGAGAATAAGGAAGTGAGGAGGGAAAGTTAAGGAAACGAGGAGGGAAATTTAAGGAAATGAATTGGGAAGAATAGGGAAGTGAATATGGAAAAATAAGGAAATGGGGAGGGAAAGTTAAGGAAATGGGGAGGGAAAGTTAAGGAAATGGGGAGGGAAGAATAAGGAAATGGGGAGGGAAGAATAAGGAAATGAGGAGGGAAAGTTAAGGAAATGAGGAGGGAAAAGGAAAAATAAGGAAATAAATAGGGAAAAATAAGGAAATGAATAGGGAAAAATAAGGAAATGAGATGGGAAAGTTAAGGAAATAAGGAGGAAAAGTTAAGGTAATGAGGAGGGAAAAATAAGTGAATCTGCCCCTCCTTTCCTATGTGTTCAAAGCAAGCATTTATAAAGCAGTCTAAGCCTGGTGAACAGCAGGCTACTTTGGAAGCTGTGGATGGAACTTCCCAGATACTTGAGTTGTTTCAGCAGATCCTGTGTCTGAAAGGAGAGACACATATGGAGCCTGCTGAGATTTTTCCAGTTTTGCCCACATAAGAATTGGAAAACCAGACACGTGTACTATTTCCAGTAAATTTCCTGCACCAGAATTCTGTTTGTTAGGTGGGCGAGGTGTTGGAGGAGCGAGGACTGGCAGAGGTTAGTTCTGAGTGAGAAACAGTCAACCTCAGCTTCAGAGGTGCTGCCGTTCCAGTCACGTATCCTGACTGTCTGCTGGTTGAAGATTTCTCTCCTAGCCAGCTTTTTTTTCCTTTATTCAAAGAGAAGTGGTGATTAATATCCTACAGCAGGTGTTGTAGTGAGTTACTTTCTTAAAACACTATGTCTGGAAGCATCCGTGGAGAGAAGTCCTAGGAGTGTAAGGCTCAGTCAGCATCTCTGCTTGGAGAGAAGTACCCAGGAGTGTGTCAAGGCTGAGTTAGCCTCTCTGATTGTGTAAAGGTCTGATCGTGTGCCCGCAAAACACCGAGGTGTTTTTGTTGTCTGGGGATTGCAGATGATACCACCAGGGTACCTCTTGGGCTGGAAGGTGGCTACATCAACGCCAGCTTCATTCGCATGCCGGTGGGGAGCGAAGAGTTCGTTTACATCGCGTGTCAAGGACCTCTCCCCACCACCGTAGCTGACTTCTGGCAAATGGTCTGGGAGCAAAACTGTACTGTGATTGCCATGATGACTCAGGAGGTGGAAGGAGAAAAGATAAAATGCCAGCGTTACTGGCCAGATGTGCCCAACAGGACCACGATGATCAACGACAGGCTGCGGCTCGCTCTTGTAAGACTCCAACAACTGAAGGGCTTTATCATTAGAGTGCTGAAGCTAGAAGAGATCCAGGTAAGTGAAGCTAATTCTCAATTTTTCTTCTCGGTGCTGCCATTTTTACCCTTGTACTTGTGGCTTGCCTGCTTTCCATCACAGTATCTGCATCGAGAGGTGACCCGGGGCTTCTCCTCTTTGACCAGTGATCATTACTGGGCAACTTATTGCAGGTTGTGCTGCTCTGTGACCTTTACAGAAAGCAGTTGGGGCAGGAGATGATCTCATGATGTGACTGAGACTCTAAATGTTGGCTCCCGAGGTGCCTTTGGCCTCAGAAACATACGTGGGGATATGAAATTCATAGAATCCTAGAATTCACGTAATAGTTGAGCCTGGCTGGTTCATTCCTCTGTGATCAGCTCACTTTGCACAGTGAACCTTATGCTATTCTACTACTCACCTAGTTATTTTCAGCTTAGCCCTCACTGAGCTACAGAACACCTTCATGGGGCAAATCCCTCTCTTCTGAGACTGTGTTTCCTTTGGGAATCATTGAATGATGTGGGTTGGAAGGGACCTCTGGAGCTCATCAAGTCCAACCCCCCTGCCAGAGCAGGGTCACCCAGGGCAGCCCACACAGGAAGAGATCCAGGGGGGGTTGGAAAGTCTCCAGAGAAGGAGACTCCACAACCTCTCTGGGCAGCCTCTGCCAGGCTCTGGCACCCTTACAGAGAAGAAGTTTCTCCTTATGTTGTGGTGGAATTTCAGATGTTCCATTTTATCCCCATTATTCCTTGTCCTATCCCAGGGCACCACTGACAAGAGCCTGGCCCCTTCCATTTGACACCCACCCCTCAGATATTTATAGACATTCATAAGTTCCCCTCTCAGTCTTCTCCAGACTAAACAGCCCCAGTTGTCTCAGTCTCTCTTCATAGGGGAGATGCTCACGTCCCTTCATCAAGGTAACACTCAAGTGTAGTGTGGTTATTACACTGACAGGGGGGCATTTCAGCAACAGCATGGGTGGTGATCTGAGAAATTAATCGTTCACCCTGTTTCTTACTCCAGGATTCTCAGGAAAGAATAAAATCCCCTTCACCTCTCAGTGTTTCTCCTTGCGCTGTGGCTTTGCAAGTGGCTTCATTGTCACAGCAGACCTCTCTGCTCAGTCCCATCCCTTTGTGCCCAAGGGAGAGGGAACAGGAGAGCTGCAAAGCTGCTTCTCCTGAGCATCAGGCGTGCAGGGACATGCTGCACCAGCTCAAAGGAGTATAGCAATTAGCAGTGGAAGTATAAAGTGTCCTGGGCTGGATAGGACAAGGAATAATGGGTATAACGTGGAACATTTGAAATTCCACCTCAACATGAGGAGAAACTTCTTTGGTGTGAGGGTGCCAGAGCCTGGAAGAGGCTGCCCAGAGAGGTTGTGGAGTCTCCTTCTCTGGAGACTTTCCAACCCACCTGGGCTGGCATAATCCTGGTCCACCTAGAGACCCATCAGTCTCTACCTTGGCTTAAGCATAAACATCTCCAGGTTCTTTTGTGCTCAGGGAAATCTTACTTGTCCCAGTGAGGGCTGTAGGCTGAAGGAAAGAGAAAGGTGAGTGGTGGGAAACCACGTTGATGTTTTTGGATTTCATAAAGGGATTTCTTTTGTGTCCTGCAAGAGCTGGAATGCAGGTTGCTTTGGACCGTTTTGGCCAACGGCTGCAGCTGAAGTGAGAAGGAGATAAAAACAAAACCTGCAGGAGCTTGGATGGTCTCCTTCAACCATGAATCAAAATTCCCTGCCATCAATATTGTAAACTGGATCCACTTCAAATTTCTACCTCACCTTACTGTTCCTTGTTAACGTGATGATGATGTTTGATCACATGATGATGATGATGATGACCTTCCCCTACTCCTGTGCTGTCAAACCACGTGAAGGGCTGTTTTAAAAGCCTGTTGTTTGTTTGGCAGGTGCCACAGGGCTGAAGAGGAATTCACTTTTTATTGCATTTCAAGTCAGAGAGTGAGCTGGTTTTAAGACCACTCTGTTTATCTCTCTCTTGGCACTGCTGCAGAAACTTCTACTCTCTCACAAGGGTTTTGTTACCAAGCTGCATAGTTCTGGAGTTAACTCAGAAGGCTGGCAGCTCTAGCACAGCTCAAAGCCTACTGGAGAGAGAATTGACCAGAAGCCATATCCTGAATTCCACTGCTTCTAGAAAGAGGGGTTTGAATCTCTTTTTTTTTTGTTATATTCCCCTGTATTTTAGGGAGTATGTTTCCTTTAGTTCTCTCATAAATTCTTACTAAAGCCTAAATGGCAGATGATGTGAATATTATGACTGGAAACTACTTTCTGTTGTTTTTCTGTGCTCCCTGCCTGTTTGATGCATTGCATCTTTGTTACTTCTTTTTTTTTTTTTTTTCCTCCCCTAGTACAAACAGGCAAAAAAAGTAAAGAGTAGGGTTACTTCAAAATATTTTTCTTAGATCAGATTTCCTTAGTGGGAGCTTTCAGACAGTTATTTTGGTTTGCAGCACATGCCTTAAGGAAGGAAGTGGAGAATAAGTTATTTTATTCCCATCCTTTGCCATGGTAGATTAGATTCCTAAGGATTCCTTTAGATCACGAAGCCTGGTGAGTGTGGAGGGAGGAATTTATTGACCCAGGTAAAATACTTCAACTACATCTGCAGGAGACAAATGCATCCTTCAGTTGGTTAAAATGAATCCTGGCACTCAGGCTAAGTGGGGGGATGATTATTCTTCAAACTAAAAATCCAGTAGTTAACCTGCAGGGTTACTTCTGAAAGTTGATGGCCAACTAAGGTGGTCTTTCTAAAAATGCTTTGCTGTAGAATGTGATATTTTTCTGATGTGTGTATAGTAGGAAGGGTCTTTCCATCTTTACATTTCCTCTGTTTAGCATCTGAACTTAACTGCCACAACAGTGAACAAGAGTTGGTCTGGTTTCAGAGTTCAGTGTAGTGCAAAATGTCATCTGTTGGGGCCGGGAGGAGCAGATCATGTTATTTTTGCTCCCAATCAATATTTGATTTCAATTCGGTT
>WTSP01025278.1:0-22069 GCA_025331215.1 Actenoides lindsayi | reverse complement strand
CGCAAGGGTTATCGCCTCGCCCCGCCCGCCGGGCTGCCCGCGCGCGCGCGCGCGCTCTCCCGTCCCGCCCTCGCGCGCGGTCCCAGTCCTCCTCTCCGTCCGCCGCGCGCTCCGCGTTCCGTGCTCTCTCTTCCTCCCGCCCGGCCGGAGCGGCAGCCAGCAGGGGCGCGCGGGGCAGGGGCGCGCGGAGGCTGCGCGCGGCCGAGAGGGGAGGAGGCGGCGGCGGGACGATCCCCGCGGGGGGGGAGGGGGGGGACGGGACGGCGCGTTGAGGGGCGCGCCCGGCACCCCCCACGCGGCGTCTTCCTCGCCGCCCTTGCACCTGTGCGGGCGCTGCGCGAAAACCGGCGCTTGGCGGAGCCGGTCGCCGGGCCGGGCGGGGATTGGGCGAGCGGCCGTTCCCACGGCACGCAGGTGGCACAAAGGGAACCGCCGCGGCCGGAGGCGGGGAGTCCCGGCCCCGCGGCGGGGGGGACGGAGGAGACAAAGCCACGCAGACAAAGGGAGGGGAGAGCGGCGCTTTTGTGTGGCTGCCGGCCAGCCGGGAATCCGGCACCGCTGCACTCCCGCTACAGCCGCGCTCAGCCTTCCCGCTTTAGAGCCGGGAGGCGCCTCACGCCCTGCCCCGAGGGTCGCCCGGGGCTCTCCGCATCGGGCGGGCTCTTCAGGCCGCCCGACCCGGCCCGGCGGAAGAGTCGCGCGGAAGGGAGCGTTTTTCCGTCAGGAAAAGGGGAGTTCCTTCAGTGGCTGCGCGGGGCGGTGAATCCGCCGGAGCGGCGGCGACGAACGGCAGCGGGCGGTGGTCGGGGAATGTGTGTGTGTAGCTGGCGGCAGCCAGGGGCTGCGTGTTACGCAGCTCAGCCGAAGTTCCTCAGCACGCCCCGGGAAACGAGGCCTTTACAGCAGCGGCGTCCTTTGGGCGTCCGCTCGTGGATGATTTTAACTTTCTCCAGCTGGCCCTAGAGGAAGGCGGGTCCAACCCCCCCAACGTGTCGTCTGTAGGTCCCCGACTGGGGATCCTTGTTGCACGCTTCTGAATACCAGTGCATAACACGTGTCAGTTGAGCACCTCGCAGGAGAAACTCGGACAGCAACCTCCTAAGCTCTGCCCCACCTCTAAACTCCAGATAAAACCAGCGAAGGGAAGGCAGGAAGGCGCACACGGTATTACTCACTTCCTCAGAGGCAGCTCAGCAATAACCTGACCGGTTACTGCTGCCCCTTAGCCCAGCCAAACACCTTCGGTGTAGCTCCGGTGCTTTAAAAAGACTTAAACCCGCACAGTGGACCAAGCACAGGCAATTGTAGGGCTGGTTCAATGTCAACAAATACTCACATGCTGCTGTGTAACTAAGTACGTGAAACAGACAACTGATACTCACCGAGACAAGAAAAATCAAGTACTTGATGCAATAAGCATTAAAAACTGAACCACTCCACAGGTTAGTCTGAAATGGCAACAAATACAAGGTAGCTGCATGCTATCTAATATTTCAGCCAATTTGTAGTTTGTGTCAATAAAACAATTTTTTTTTACTTTTTTTTTTTTTTTTTTTTAAGTGAAACTTTCTGGAAATATTTTAGTAAAAGCAAAGCTTTTTCTTTTTTAGTGAAAAATTGTGTGGTATTTTTAACTCTATAAATGTGGGCCCTTCAAAAGTCTATAACTTTCTTTAAAAATACAGCTGTCATCTGGGCCACGAAAGTCATAGCCTCAAAAACAAATTCAGAGAGCATTTTTCATTGAAAGTACTGCACCAAAACAAGTTATTTTCTGACGTTTACTGAAGGTGTTTCAGTGAGGTGTTTGCAATACATATGTGAGCCAGGGTAATATCTGAATTTTATAAATGGATTTGTTCTCTGGAACCAGTGAAAACAGTGAAAGATATTTCATTAATATTGTCAATCCGTGCATCTGACTAACTACAGGTGGCAAACTCCTGAGAAAGTAATTCCCGCTTTCAGGCCCATTTTCAGAGGGAACTCTTTTTACACAATTTCATTTTCTTCCACGAAATGGAAGTAAAAAACAATAAAAAAGACTAGGATAAATGCAGTGAACAGAAAGAGTTGCACCCTTATTTAAAGTCACAGCTGACCCGGAGTTGCAGCTATCTGATCCTTTGAGATTTTATGTAGGAAGGAGGAAGCAAAGAGCCTGAAGTGCAGTTCCTCTAAGTGTAGCTCAGTTATTAGCCCTAATATCAGAAGGACAAAGGCAGAAGTGTTAAGCCCAGGAAAAGATCCATGGAATCATAAAATGTGTTTGGTTTCTTTTTTTTTATTCATGTAATAATACCCAACCAAGAACATTTGCAGGCACTTACCTGGCGATCTGGATTTACACAACGAGTTTCAATGCACATGCCTGAAGTTTGACAACTTCTCACCGTATTAAAAGTTGTGTTAATTCCTAAACTCTTCTGGAATATGAAACTCCTGCCAGCTTCTAGTCCAGTTGCAACTACAGTAGAGCCCCACTAAAGCCACGGCTGGGTGCCTGAGCCTCCCCAGCACATCCAGAGATTATAACAGGACTGACTACAGAGCTGCAGGGATAAAGCAGTGAAAAGTAAATTTAATTTGACTTTAAGATTAAAAATCTCATTTTTGCTTTTGAGCTACTTATGAACAGTTGAAGAATTATACCTTAAAGAAAGAAAATCTTGGAGACTCAAGAGAAATCTTCCCTTCAGTTTCTCTGATCCCCACTCAGATTGGATGGCATTAGCCTGTCCCAAGTGTGCACGCAGTGGGAATTTAGGCTCAGCTGTAGAATTGGCTACACTTGAGCTATGAACCACACCAGATACAGAGTTAGAAGGGGGTGGATCACCCTGATCACACAGCCAATGGCACTGCTTGTAATACCGAAACAAGCCCCCCATGCTTACATCTGCCACAGCACGATTCTGAAATGATCAGCCACTCTTGGGGTTTCTCAGCAATACATTTTCCAACCCATTCCTGGACCTTAGCCTCCTCAGTAAGGCTGCCACGTTATTAATGTATCTGTATATTACAAGGATATCTAACTTCAGGAAAGGACTTCAGTCTGACATTTACTCCATTTAGGGCACAGCTGGTCACTGGCCTGTTTGGCCTTTGAGATGTTTGGTAAAATAAGACTATTTGGGGAAATATCTGTTTAATTAAAAGTCCATTTAATTTGTTCATTCTATCAGTCAGAGGCTATATGTTTTCAAAGATGGGTTGAGTTACAAAATACAAGGCCTGTGCCTGTTAAGAGAAAAATGCAAGTCAGAAATTAACCAAAAGATAATGAATCGGATATACAAAATTTTTTTCAGGAGAAAACTTTTCATAGATAACTGCATGGCTCAGCCTTACACTTTAATATGCAGATTTGAGAGCTCTTCCATTTTAAAAAGTAACTGACAATCTGAAATGGTCACACAATTTCAGCAAAGAAAGACTAAACTTAAGTAGTGGTAATATTTTAACATTCTTTCCAGTTATATCCTTTATGCATCCCCCTCCCAAATCAAACACTCCAGGGCTGACATTATAAGAGAAAGGCACAACAAAACCAGCAGAAGGTATTTTAGTTCACCTTCCATTAACACCTTGAGCTTTTTTTCTAATTTAAGTTTGAAGATTTTAACACAGTGTTTATGAACCATGGGTTCAGAGCAGTTGTAGAATTCAGCATATTTTGCAGCACACCACAAGTTAATGTGTAAGCATTGAAAGAGGTGTGGAGGAAGAGAGCACTCTATTTTTGTGTGCGCAGAGAACAAACAGTGAAGTCACTTCCATGTGTATGTGCCAACTCAAAGTCATCCCAAACTGACTATTATCACTCAGAAACCAGATGCCCAGCCTTCTAAGACAGAACTATAAATGCCCTAGGCTTACTGGTAAAAAAGGCAGTGTTAGGAGTTATTCAGAACCTACACCTTCAACACAAACAAGAGACAAACAAGGGAACAAAATACTGGACTACAAAGTGAGAAGTGACGTGGAGAAAACTAGAGAATAACTGTTCATTCTTTCTTCCAAATAGTTTGGAAGAATGAGGTGGCACCAAATCAAACTGGCAGATAGCAAAGCAAAGAAAAAGATGCTTTTATACATGTGCAACTCAGCTGAGGAATTCATTGTCATGTGAAACCGTATTTCCATAAACCCCCAAAGTAGCTAGCCTAATTAATGGAAGAAGCTCCCATCTAAAATTATTAAATGCAGAGACATCACCTCAATTTAAAGTTTGCAGCAAAAAATTAGCATAGGTGGGGGGAACCATACAAGGAAGTACTATCATATCTATGCTTGTCCTGTCTTTGTCTTTTTCCCTTAGCTAATACCCACTACTGGAAACTGAATGTTGGTCTTAGCTCTTCAGTCTGACAGTACAGAAACCCCATCACTGCAGCAAGCAGAACCATTCCTTTCATCTCAAACCCTTCCCACTTCTACATGCAAATGTTGCTCTTCCTCCAGATTCCCTCTAATCACATATTCCTTATCCCACTATAGACCTATAAACCACAGGCTTCCTATACAAATAGCTTGCAAGCTCATCAAGCATGAGCGAACTACAGGAAGAGGCTTCCCAATCTGAAGAAAAAAAAAAACCAAACCCCACACAAAACAAAAAATACTGCTTTACTATTAGTATGGGTACAAAAGTGAGTTAGGACACAGCTACTACTGCTTTTTCCATCCCATTCCCCTGAATATCTGATGTTTTAAAGCTCTTACAGAGGAGTGTTGTCATCAGGTCAGTACCTGGCAAAGCTTCATGGAAAGACAAGGCAAGCCATTCAGCAAAGAAGTGACAAGAGAGTTGTCATTCCCCCCTAAGTTTTTATCAACTTCACATGGAAGGGCAGGAGAAAACAGATTCCTCTACCTCCCGATGCATACTGCCTTATGAGAAGGACTCTTACAAGAGAACTATGAAGAGCATTCCTCATCCATATCCACCTTCAAAATATCTCAAAGTCATCTCAGGACGGTAGTGCTATCCCGTCCACTTGCGCAGTATGAGGTAGCCAAGTGCTGAAGTTGCAACTCACCAAGCAGAGCCACAAATGAAAGTGTCAATACAGATCTTACTGCTCTATTTATATCTTCCTCTGCCCTGGACACCCACCGAGTCCTGCCCTTTCATCCCTATGCTGATTGGCAGGCATTAGGATTACAGTACTTGGCACACTTCTAAAAGCCAACTGATGGATGGAACAAAAAGAGAGGGACCCTTAGGATCTACTTAATCCCACATGAGTTACTTTGTGCATTTAAGATCGTCTCCAAAGGCAGACAGCACGCCACTGGGTCACGGAATATTCTCCCCCAGGTCTGGGCATCTTTCCCAGGAGAGCACAGCACACCATGGACAGTGGTCACAACTATATACTAGGCGGGACAGGTCGTGGGCTGTTGTCCAGCTGGAAAGCAAATGTGGACAGCACAGTTCATATTCCCACAGCTAAATTCTCATCCCACTTTAACATCTAAACCACACCCAAATATTGTATGTTGGAGTGTGATAGCTGGCCCAGGCTTCAGTTGTTTGACTGTATTAACCCTTAACAGCATGGATGATCAGTTGCTAGCAGCAGGGCTTATGTCCCAGGCCTATTCATTAGACTAATTAATGACATTGCTGATTACTCAGGAGGGAAAGTACCTGATGTAGCAGCTGCAATACACAGCTTTCACAGTTAAGTGTTCCAAGCTACTGAGCATGCAGCCAAACTAAAAATCCTTTCAAGCATGGGTGAGACCAGATAACCTCGTATCTTCAAGGCCCTTGTAGGAACAGAACAATCTTTCCCCCCCTACACTTGTTTTACAGTCCTTGCCAGGTACAATGCAGAAGTGACTACATAAATGCAGCATTTTTGCAGATCCCAAAAGCAGACAATATAACCTTTTTCATATTACCTCTTCACACACACACTTTTTCTTTTTTTTTTTTTTTTAATATATGTGGAGTATGCTATACTAAGGGAGTTCCCACTTACAGCAGAAGCTCTGAACTAGAGAACAAGGATGAGGAACTACCACTAACAATACCTCAGTCTCTGCTTGCTGCTTTTCAGTAGTCTTCTTTTGGAAGATTACTCTTTAATTTTATATGGGCCTTGAGAGTTACTAGAATATCATAAGCTAGCACATGTGTATGTTTACCCTTTCCAGCTTGTGGAGTAGTAACCAGGTATCTCTTCATTGTTTTGCACAGGGCAGTGAAGGTAACATAACCTGTTCTCAAACTTGCACAGATTTGTAATTTTATACAGTACAACTAATACAGCTGCATTATGCTTCCAGAAGTAATAATTTAGTTCATTAGGGAAGCAAAGTTTTAATTTTTCCTAGCAACTGGGCACTAGAAAAAATAAATTGCTATTCTGTGGTCTTCAGGGGACATATGTAGAACATTACGCTTTTAATCTACCTTCAGAAAATAAAATTGTCTTTGATCCTACAAAAATACGGGCTTGAATTTGTTTTGTTTGGTTGTTTTGGTTTTTTTTAGTTTAGATCTTAAAGTAGCAGCAAATAAGAAAAATTACAGGGAAGTTTAATTCTGAAAACTTAAAACTATCAGGGTCAATATTTAAAGAAATCTTTTATCAGTTTATGACTAGTTAATACATGGCTGATAAACCCAGGAACCTGTTTATTGATGCCACATTTAAATTAACTAAACCACTTTCAGTAGCTCAGGTGTTCTCCAGCTGAAGTTACGTACCAACAGCCAGCCATGTTTGGAGGCACTTATAGAGCAGTAAGAGGAGTCAGTGTAACTGTGTGAGAATATACATTTTTACTGCCAATAAATCAGTTCTTATTTCCAGCAGGATCAATATACATATCCGTGCATGTTGTTAAAAAACACCCCAATCTTGATAAAATCACTTATGACAGTTAACTGCAGGAGTCTTAAGTTCTTTAGTACACTTCCAGTTCAGATGCTTTTAGATTTTACTGCCACATCCACAGCTTATGTCTCTCCCAAGAAAAAATTACCAAAAAAAAAAATTAAATAAATTTTCTCATTTATACAAAAAGGTTAATATTTGCAATTTAGTTCCAACACTAATTTTCATGCCCTTAAAACTTGTGTTAAAAGATTGGTTCTGATTACATGAAAACTGTTAACCAATTTCAGATCAACAGTATTGATCTGCTGCAGCCAAAAGAGGCCAATAAAAAACACGAGTCTTTTAGTCTGAAAATGTTATGAACTTCTCCAGTCTAAGCACAGGACGGAAAAAGAATTCAATCAAGAAATGAGAAAAGAGGGCTATTAAGATAGAAACTTTTGTAAGCTATGCACATTTGATGCAAATACCTTTCAAACCCAAACATAAGACATTCCCAGCTTAGCAGTTCACCTGCTTTCTATAGCTCAGACAGGATGGATTCTTCCGCCCTCAGGCTGATGGTAATAGTGCTGATAACACATTAGCATTTCCTCTCAGGCTTTTTCCGTCTCCCCAGTTGCTAGTCAGATTTCTTAGCAAGCAATTAGCCTATACTCCCCAGCAAACACTAAGTTCATGTTAAGGTTAAATCCCAGTAAAAGGGGAGACAGTCTCAGCCAACCACAGAAAGCAAGTATCTCATGGATAACTTTCTGTAGCTTGGCTTAAGACAGAACAGTTTCTATATTATTTAACTTAATCACCACATTTCTGAGAGGTAGAATTAGACTGCATATGATTTAAAGACAGCCCAGGAATTTTAAAACCTCTTCATCATAGTTTCACTGGAAGCTCTAGCAGAAGCTCAGAATGACTGCTTCCAGAGGCCAATTCTGCTAATACTTCTTTTCACTGCTGCTATAGAAAAGGCTATTGTCTTCACAGAAGGTAACTTCTGCCTTTTTAAAGAATCTGAGGTGCCCATTTCCCAACCAGCCTTCAAAATAGTCAAGGAGTGAAGAGCAAGTTCAACAGAGCCTATTCCTGCAGAACTGAGATCTTTCTGAACAAGAAAAAAGGTAACAGTTCTTCTGAGAATACTATAGAAAGTACAGTTGATTTTTATGCTGTTTAATTGTGAATAGGAAGGATCTTTACTTAAAATACTCCTCCTCTTCCACTTTTTTCTAACTCCTACTTTATTGCCTGGAGCTTTCCAGCACAGAGAGTCCAGTATCAACACCAAAGCGGGGGAAGAAAATATTTCCCTTCCACATCTAAAGCAACCTGAAGCGCAGCTAGCTGCCATTCCTGATAGATTTGCAATTGAGCTTGTGACTGTTGTTTGCAGGCTCTGTCCCTAATTTCTGAAGAGCAAATCACAGCTGTCAAATAACATCAATTACAGGAACCAGTCTTTTTTTTTTTTTACAACTCAACAGGTTTGGTTATTAAATCCCATACAGAAAATATTCCAAGAGACTTTTTTTTTTTACTTCGCTGAAATTTTATATACTATTGCTCATTTAGCCCTTCCAGGATTAATACTGAACGGATATGTGGTAGGCTTTAGTATTTTTGCCTTGATTATTGGGATGTTTAACACACAACTCTCGAGGAAAGCAATACAGGACTAGTACAGAAGAGTAGGATTTTTAGGAGATCAGGACAGAGCTGAGGACTACACAATAGTTTTAGATACTAAAGTCCTAACTCTGGCCCAGAGTAAAAAAAATAATGATGTGAGACAGCCCAAGCTTCCATAGATGACCTGCTCTTTCTATAGCAATTATAACTTCAGCAAAGACCAAATATGCATACTTTTGTCAATTTAAAAACTTTTTTCTAGTTGAGAGGCAAGAATACTTTAAGATTTTGGTCATGCTTCAATGGAAAAACTCACAACTAGAAAACCCAAACTAGCCCTTTGGGAAAAAGGCAGCAGGTAAGATCCAAGAGACAAAACATCTTCATGAGCACTACCTCAGAATAATAGAATACCTCTTCTCAGTATTTTCTTCTCTTATAGGCAGGTGGGGATACAATAGCATCATCATAGGCAACTAGTCACTGTCAAGTTTCTTCAAAACAGAAGCTAAGGGGCTTTTTCCTTTGAAAATCAGTGCAGTAATATAAGAGCCATCAGGAAGACAATCATCCTTACACCACAGCTCACAAGACCCTCTGCATAACCCTGGTAGAGGAACTTAAAACTTGAAATCTAAAGTGTCGAAGTATGACATCATCCACAGTATGTCAGTGTCAGAACTGCTGCCCTGAGGCTGGAAGTACTACAGAGCATTTCATTTGAGTGTAGGAACTTAGGCTGGTGTCACTGCAGAAGACGTAGCAGTGTGGATTTTGAGCACAAAAATGTTTATTCTCAACTTCTACATTTTGATTCCTTTTATGTAAGATGTTTCATTTAGTAAGTTTTTGGTTTTTTACTCCTCCAATATTCTACAATTCAATTTCCACTTTAAAGGCTAATATTCAGATACCCCAGTCTTGTATGCAAAGAACACCCTTTCCTTGCAGGACCATCTCCTCTCCCTGTGGAAGTTATAGGCACCATAGGCTGCCACAGACAACCCCAAGAGGTTAAGTGTTCTTTAAGAAGCATACCCTCAGAAATAGGGGGAAAACATCTGAAAAGATGTACACAAATTAAGACAAGCCAATTATGGCAACTGTAGAGTACTTCAAAAACATGTTTTCAAAAACCCAAACACTGTTCCCCCCATGAAGTTTTTTTTTGGGTAACATTCTCAGCACCATGATACCTTTTATTATCAAATACTACTTTAAGATGTTCTGAAGGTAACTCCTGTTCCTGCCGTTAAACTTCTGTTTTGTGGTTTATAATTTGTAAAACAGGAAGAGGGGGGAGCACTAACTCCCAGAAGTCATACCTCTCTGTTTGCAATAGCAAAAACAAATCAGTAGTTTAGTAAAAAAATTTCAGAACCAGAAACTACATAATCCAACTATTTTCAGAAAATGTTTAACATACGCTGGGGAATAATACTATGAACTGTGTAATTCCAAATGGCACTGCATTTTGACATAGCACTTTTTTTTTCTGATGGGAGTGCAAGAAATTAAACTAAGACAGTGAAACAATTTGCTTTATTTTCTGCTGCAGAAAATGCCATTACTAGACAGCGCTAACAGTTTAAGTCTCAAATGCTTCTTTAAGGACTCTAGTATCTGCAACATCCCTCATTCTGACTAAAAAAAAAGGCCAGGGCAAATTATTTCCTATTTTGTCAAGATAAGATGAAGTATATAGATTTAATGGTAGCTGTATATTCTTCAGTGATCTTACAATGATTTTAAAATACCTTCACTTTTTAAAAATACCTTTGCTTTTTCAATCAACTCGCCAATTTTAAAATGAAGTCTAAGCATGTGTGTTATTTCAGTCCATCTCCCTCTAGCTTCTTTCCACATATATAAAATAATGACTGAACTTTATTTTAGGACAGATTTTAATCATTCTTCACCTGCAACCATAAAACTAGTACCATCACTGCTGGGACGATGTTCCTTCAGTTGCTGAGAACTCCAATGGCAGAGAGAAAATGTTGGTCTGGCGAGAAGCCTGAAGTATGGTGTAGCTCAAGGGTACCAAAGCTAAGAACACACATCAGTACTTCAGATTTTCACCTCCAACATAGCTCAATTAAATAATAAAACTGGCCTAGCAATGGGGCCTTAACTGGCCTCCACTTCCCCCTGTTTTCATTAGAGTTGAAAGCAACATCAGCTTCAAAGAGGAAAAAAAGCTTGTACTTCAGCTCCCTCCTAAGCCTCCCCTCCCTGCAGTTACTAATAGACACACTACTTCATGTGTTATAGTCCACATAACATTCATACCTCCATTTAAAAAGATGTGAAATAAGTCATAATTGCCAAGTTGTATTCAAATACAAATGAAAATCTTCAGGAAATTCCCAAGCAAACTGCTGGAAAAGCTCTCTATACTTCTCCTGTTTCTTATACCGGTCATCCTCAGACAGAATACTGAGCAAGGCAGACTTTGTCCCACTCAATACAGCCATTCTTCCGAGCATCAAACACCACTTTGTCCTCTGGAGCCTGCAGGAAGTTTGAAACAATGGCAGAGAAGTACTGTCTTCATAGGCCTGATAGCTCAACTGGACTATCAACTAAAAAAACCAACACATGATGCGTGATAGAAAATGGAATTAATCATTTTACTTTCCCAGTTTATGTCCTCTGAGGGAGACAGACAAGCAAAAATGCTTGTAATACCAGTTCTAGTAACTAAAAGTACAGAGAATGTAAATCACTGGACACATACATTTACATAGTATTTGTAAACGTACATAGCATATGTAGGCCTTCATCCATACTTATCTGAAATGACCATTTATCCATTAAATTCATTTATACTCCAGATTATAACTCAAACTATGTTCTCTGAACTGTGGGAGGAGGTGTGCAGAAAAAGTACTGAGGCAGTCAGGGTTACATCTGTCCAATATAGAAAATACCTTTCCTTGAGCTAAGTCTTAACATTTTGCTCACTCTGCTGTGTCATGTTTGACTGTCTTAAGGAGTCTCTCTACCAACAGTTATTTCATTTCAATGCCTGGTTTTAATCAGCAAATTTCATATCCAATCTTTGGGTGCCAAGTTTATATAATTAAGAGCTTACCAGCACCAGAAGGCAGCAACCCCCAAAAGCAGGCACATGCTGTAGCTGCAACTTCTCTGCAGGTTGGTACCACTTATGCTAAAATCAATTTATTCTCTAGCATGTTACTTAAAGCACGCTTTGCACCAGCAAATGTACTCACACAGCAGTGGGGTGCTGTGGCTAGATAACCATGGCTAGCTTAGTTTCACTCACTTGCAACTCTTGTTTATAGATCTACTGCCTCCACCAGCAAGACAAGTTCTTTGGCAACAGACAAAACCTATCTTAACAGGGACCTCATTACATAAAATTTATGCAGACCTACTCTTCTATCTTTGGTGCAGTTGCAAGGTACTCCTCTCATTTCTAAGCTCACCACTCATTTAACTCGAAAAAAACCTCTTGCTTTTTTCACCCAGTTACTAAGACAGATACACAGCACTACTACAGAACAAAGTTTGTTTAACCACTGATTACTTGGACCACAGCCCAACAGCCATGTGACATATATAAGTTGAACACTAATGATAGTGCAAGATTTCATCAGACTACTTAAAGCACAAGAAAAAGCAAAGTAGTTTCATGATGTTTACTGCAAAATCTTAAGTCAAAGCTTTGAATTTTGCAAGCTATTTTGTAAAACTGAAGTTTAATCAAAGTACTTCTGCACAGAGGAATCTCATGCCTTGTGTTCAAAACATGTCACAGAACTCTTTAGAGCTACATCTTATCTCAATCAGTTGTATAAAACATTGGACTCAAAAAACATACCAGAGGAATTAAACCTGCAAATGTGTTACAAACACATTTTCCCCTTCTCACTGAGCAAAAAAAAGCCATTACAAGTGTTATTCTTTCCACCTTAAATAGTACTAATACACATTTTTCTTTGGTTACCCATCTTCTGCAGTCCTAAAGAACAGGAGCATTCATAGTGAAGTTTGTACCTAAATAGCAGATGATCCCAATCACTGGCCCCATCTACCTTTTTTCCATGGCAAGCAAGACATTCTTTTTTTCATTAGACACTGCTCATGGAGATAGGCCTCCGGCATGCATGATAACATGATGCTCTGGTACCCTTTATCTAATACTGTCAATCCTAGATCAGAAAACATCTCCAGGGAATGTTTTAGAACACGTAGAACAAGATTGATGAAGTACTCTGGGTACCTGAAGCACCACCCACAGTCCTGAAACTATCTTTAGCCATTTATTTGATCCCAGCACTCACAAAAGCAACTTGCTCTCACCAGTTTTACTGCACATGCACAGTAGCAGTACCTCTTTAAAAGCTTCCCCATTTCATATTGGCATCAGCCCAAAGGGTAAAAAGATACTACCTTTATACTCCAAAAATTCATGCCATAAGCATACTGGGAACTGACCCCGCAGTAAGTTATATACATATCCTTTTAGAGAAACTAAGTACATAGCAAATGTTGCTGCCATATTACCCATTTCTCTGTTCAAGATCTTTTTCCCCCTCTGGAAGAGACTGACCTAGCTAGAACTGGCAACTTGACTTACCATCCAAGTAGCTTCTCTAGATGCTGTTAACAGCACCTAGACTTTTCACAGAACTGCAGAGCATGCTCTTTTCACAGAACAGCTGGAGCCCAGTCCCTCTCCACTTCTGAAGTGCATGATCATTAAGTTTGTTGTCCAGGAGTCACTCAAGCACAATGTGGAATGTCATGTGTCCAGTACATGCTGTACCAGTCAGTGCAACAAGGCCTCATTGCTTCTGCAGCTCTTGCAAAGTACAAGCTGTCAAGGAACACTCTGGTGTGAGTACAGACCTGATGTGCAACAGCTGGGTTTTTCACATCCTCATCTTTATTCAAGGAACAACATGTACAAAACATGGCACATGGAAATACCTACCCTTCCCAGTAACATTTGCTAACAGAAATAATCTCGGTGAAAGCAATAAAGGGAAAGCTGTTCTGTAGCAAGTATATGCAGATTCCAATACACTGAATGTTTTACACAGTTGCTTGCTGAAAGGAGCAGCCTTTAGCCAGAGTAGCTGGTTATTGCTTAGTAACAATCAGATGCAAGATTCTCAGTGAGACAATACACTCCTGGAATTCAGTCATACTTTTAACATACATTTTAGTTTAGTTACATTGGATGAATACTTTTTTTTGACATTGCTAATACTTTAGACACTGCCAGTAGTTGTATTTTTGCACTTCACGATACTGTTTATGACAGAAAACTAAGCTTTTCTTCAAACTTGCCATTTAGAAATAGGGACATACCATGAGCTGTAAGAATGCCTCCATCTCTTTTGAAGGAAGAGCTGCTGGCATCCAATGCTTTCATTTTTGGCTGCAGATTATAGGGTAGTTTTCCTGTATTTCAGTGTATTTTTAAATTACTCAGTAACTACAGTTCTGTCAATTTTTAGGCAACTTCAATCTGAGTATCTTGCAGATTGTATCTTACGTACACAATGGTTTGTCTTTAAAATCTAATTTACTTGGTGATCAATTTATAATCCCTCATTCCACTGTGGAAGAGTGTCAATTTGCTGAGTACAGCAAATACGCTTGTACTGTGATACAGCACCGTCCGTTTTCAAGTGACTATTCAAAGAGCAAGTTCCAAGGCACATAACCTTGCTCTGCTGACCTCTTCCTCACACAGCAAGCAGGCAACGTTGCCAGCATGTTCCTCAAAAGGCAGTTTTGCTGTTGTGGTATTGGTCTTCTCATGCTTAAAGTGGCAGTCCATAAACCCCATAATTCCTCTCTCCCTCATTAGATACAGACAGTAATACAAGCTTTAGACCTTGCCTTTTCTGCAACCACAACTTTCCTCATGACACCTGATTTTTTTTCTTGCAAGTGTTTCTTGTTTATGCTTCCATACCACCATCAGCTCAACTATTTCCTCCCATCTCCTGGATGACACCACCCTCAGAAAGCAAACTTACTGGTTTGCATTTGTGTACCTATGTTGTTTCTCCCAGTCTTGGCAAGGCCCCCCTGTGAGTTCAACTGTTTTGAGTTGTTACAGATTTCTAATACCAGCAACTCTGTAAACCCTTACAATATTTTCAAAGGGCAAATACTCATTGGGATTTTTCCCCGCATATTGAAGCTCAACACTCATTTCCCTAACACTGCTGCTATCCTTCCCATAGAGGGCAGCTCCATGTTTTGGGAAATACATGATTTTTAATATGCAGAGACTATTTTGGTTCACATTCTATTCCTGAAAACAGTTTCCACTAAAAATTGCAGCAGCTGTTTCAGCAGGCTTTTAAAAGCAGGGCATCCCAACTCCAAGCCACAAAAACTCTTCAGGTGTTATACTTCCTTCCAGTTACAGATCATCCACATTTGTCAGGCAGCACTGACAAAGTGTTCCAACTCATCACTGGAAAAAGAGAACAAGGTCTAAGTAAAATGGTTCATTTGAGGGAGAAATTTCAGTTTGCAAGTACACATCACTTTCTATACAATAAGGTGTTACCATTTCTGTACAGACAGACATTTTCATACTTTTCAGAAAATTTAAATCAAATCTTTTGGTCTCGTCTCAGATTCCGGATCCGTATTAGTTTTTTCAACAAGGAATTCAGGTTCGGGATAGGATCATCACAGATGAGACACAGGCAACTCAGGATATGTAAACTGGCTAGGAAATGGACTGCTTTTCCATAGGACTTCAGATTACAATACAAAAATTAAACATTCTCTAGACCTTTGACATATTTCAGTAATATTGTACACTTATTTATGCAAGTAGGTTTGAAATCTCAGCAAGGTTAGCCACAGCTATCAGCAAGCATTCTGCCTTTGGGAACAAGTGTTCTTAAGTTCTAACTATATACAGAAATAATTACTACACCAACCTACCATATCAATTGATCAATTAAGTGTATCAGCAAATGTTGCTATACCAAAAATTCCAAAACTATGAGCACAGTTACAGTAGACTTAAGAAAATATTTAGAAGCTTTTCAATTACATACCTGAACATGCTAAAAGCATTTGTTCCTATATTTTTTACCATCTTCCTGTCCAAAGAGAGACACTGATTAGTTCAGATAAATTTTCTTCCATCACTCAAAATACAACTTGCCATCTATTTAGCATCTCACACAGACCAAACTGCATTATTAAATATGCATTGGATTAATATCAGTACTCCACGAGTTCTGCAAAACTGAACTTACAAGTGTAGCTGTGCCACAATAAAGATTTATCTTGCTTCTCTTACCCAGCTATTGCTCAGCTTGGCTACAAACTGTGATAGGCAATGAACCAATCAAGTATAGTTCCCCCTCTCCTATGAGAATCAGAGTTCATTAACTAATACCCAGTTCTCAGCTTCTATCAAAGTATTAAAAACTCCAGAGACTAAAACCCACTGAGAAGTGAGCATTAAATAAAAAACTGCATCCAGACCACATTGTTCAAAGTACGACTCTTCTGCAGGCAACAGGAAAATTGACACTACCTCTGAACTAGAACTGAAAGTGCAAAGAAAGGCCAAGATAGATCATTAATGCATTGTACCCTGTTTTCTATAATACAGATACACAAAAACCCCACTGCACTTCAAATATGCCATCTGTAATACAGCAGTTTACATTTCACCTCCTGCTCATAAATAGGATTGAGAACAATGCATTTTTTTAGAAGTAGTTTGAAAATTATCATTAGTTATTTAAATGAGTTTTGTTGAGTTTCAAGGCTATGGCTATGAAGCGTAACATTCAAACACTTCACCTGTTCTGGTATTAGTCTAAATTCAGAAGTCATATTCATATTTTTTTCCTCAAGCAAGCCATCAGGTTTGGGACAGGTTCTTTGCTAATGAGACATACTAATTGTTCTAAGCATTACTCCCACATCAAGCTTAAATTAATCATAACATTTCTTGGAATTCATACCTTCAGTTGAGAAGCAGCAGTCAGGCATCTCTGCAAAGACAAAACACACTGATAAGTTACACTAACAAGGCTTGCTGCTGCCAAGTTTTCTCTAGATGAGCCATGAAAATCAATTCCTCTTTGTAATATTGCCTGCCTAAGCAGCACAGCATTTTATTGGCAGCACTGCTGCACAAGAAGTTTCACTCAAACATTTGAGCTTCACATACTGGAACAAAGCCTGTTCTTCAAAAGAAACAGCTGGTAGTGAATTCCATTGATAATCATTAAATTCAGATACTTAGGTAAGAAGGAAGTTCTTGGAGAAACCACTACCAATGCTCTTGCTGCACATTAAGCGGTCATGAGCATGCTTTTTGCCTGCTGCAAGTTTAATGTTATACTAGCCCTTCTGAATTTGTGTAGCTCTGAAGCTGAAACAGCTTTAGTATTAGAATTCACTACAATTCACCATTCAATTACACCTTTAATCATTAACATTACTTTTTCTAAATGCTCACATCTGAGTGAGCCCTACATTAACAGCTCTAAGAGGGCTGAAGTGCAAATGTCATCACTGGCTTTCAACCACCAGCAACACTTCCTTAAATCAGGGCATTTTTAATACTTGGCTAGTGCTTGTTTACTCATTGCAAGACAAAATACCTCAAATTCCAGGGGTTTAACACTTCCCTCTGCTCTTCCAAGATGCTAACTTTTTACAACAGCACATATCTATGTCAGCACGGACCCGAAGCGAGTTTAAATAACCCATCAACATCCTTATTCACACCCTGGAGCACAGTGGCATCAATAAAAGATACATCAACTGGGATAGTGTCTGAAAGATCAAGTGGCTTTTGAAAGTATTATTTAAGTGGCTTCATCTCAGTAGCCAGATCCATATGAAGTCTCATCAACATTAGGTTGGGAGTTTGATCACAATTCACACCACTTAAGTATCAGCAACTGGGAACTGTAACAGTTCATACATTCACATATTCCACAAAATAAGCTTTGTCTTTCAGGCGCACTGAAAAGGGGATACATTGCAATTAAAAAAAAAATCAGCTTATTATTAAATATTACCTTTATCTGTTGTACTACAGCTGCCAGGAAATCCTTCATCAGGATGCCCAACATTCCAATTACTAGAAACTGTTCATGCCATTCTGAAATCCAAGTAAAATAATCAATTACAGCATGTTCACGCATAATACAGCACAACCCATTAGGAACAACCAGGCTTTACTCCTGTGGATCCTCCTTCCTCCCAACCACCGTTTGCAAGTATGAGTCAAATTAAACCGAATACAGATCCTGAAGTTATTTCTTAGCATTTACAAAAGGTGAAAATATCAACTATAGTCTTTGAAAAATGAATACACATTTTTATTAAAAAATAGGAATCACATTTGCTTGTTAATATTAACAGGTCTCTAGATGTCCCCTTTGTTTTCTTTACCTAAACACTTTCTTATACTCATCTCCTGATAAAGTGCAAATTGACAAAAGCCATCTTGAAGTAATCTGTGTCAGATTTAGCACAAATACTTCTGATAGGTGTATTTTAACCAGCTCCTGACAGTGACAACAAACAATGCACCAACTTTCCAGCCTACACAGTTCTAGACCATGTCAAGCATGCCTGAAATAAAATACCTCAATTTTAAAGCTAACCACAGAAATACTAATTTAATCACATTTATTTTGCTAATCCAATTATGACATTAATTTATTCCCATTCAAAACATACATCACTTTCAGGAAAATCCACTTGTGTGTACCAAGTATTCTTCTACTTCTGATGACGCTTCCATGAAGGGCTAAAATTGAATAGAAACAAAAATTATCTTCTGAAGTAGAAAATGTCTCTTGCTGTGGTCTAGCATATTTTCTTATGTTACTATGTCAGAAACAGAATCACTACAAACTAAAAATCCACTTATTTGCACAACAATTCAGTATCGGTCTAGAAAAGTCTTCAATATCTGACAAGTCTGTATTTTGTTACCCTGAATTGGTTTTGGGCCCTTCAGCAACCATTATGCCGTATGAAAAATAAAGACATTCAAGCTTCTATTTCAAAAATACTTGTATGAGTGGCCATATGTTTATTCACAATGCAACACTACTGTCTGCTCACCATTTGCAGGATCATTACCTCAATAATTATGTTCAAATATGGTCAAGTCACATGAACTCCAGCAGAGGCCCGAAGCTGGACAGCTACCAAAACTATCTCCAAAATCAGTATAACTTAGGACAAGTTAAAGTGATTTATCATATGGATCCTCATTCTTATTTAAATGCCACAGCAAAAGAAACAAAACTAAGAAAAACTGACCTAAAGGTTGATCTTAACTCAGTGAAGAGCACAAACCAAAAAAAAAAAATCAAGTAATTATTCGGTTTGATGGAAACTATGAAAATGTAACATACTGTAACTGGTTTTCCTTGTCTTACCACAGAAAGGTGGTAACACCCTGGCTCTTAACACATTCCATACTTTTGACAGACAAAAATATGGAAACCAATTAAGAAATGGAAGCATTTATTATCTTGATCAACAACAAAAATGTAGTGTTACTTCTAGAGCAACAAAATTAAAATTCCAGAGCCATTACCTTAGTGCTTCTGTACAGTGTACTGGACACTGCTGAGAACTTCCTCTTGGTCATACCTAAAATCAAACAGCAAACACTTGAAATGAGCAGATTCTTATTACAAAGCCACTAAGTCTCACACATTGAGACAATCATCAACATTCTCTCAAATCTCAGAATTAATAGTATGTTAAGTAAACAAGTCATTAGCTTGGAAGAGGCCTCTAAGAAAGCAGCAAGAAATGCAGCTGTTTTTAACTAAGTTTAGTGACATCCCCTTGAAAACCCCTAATAAAGCACTGTAGAAATGACTACATGTACCATTATTACATTCCAGCCCCCAGGTTTTTTAATGAAAATTCAGCATCTCAAGGTTTCAGTCCTTTAAGTGTAAGCACTGATTTCAATTAAGAGAAATTTGGTTTTAACCACATAGCAAGTATTTAAATCTATCAACTCAAGCAGCCAAAAATGACATGACAAAACATTTGGTTTGATACATACAATACTGAAAACACACACATTCAAATAAAAATGTTTCTCACTCTGCACTACATAGATCAAATAATTGTTAAGTAATCCATTAAAGATGACTCATTAACCATTTTTTGTTTCAGATCACAAAACCAATTCAAGCTATGGGAAATCTGGAGTTCAGCTTGCTTATTGCACCCAATAACCAGGACTTACAAATGGCTTATAAAGATTCAAGTTTTACTGTTTGGTAATCTCATGTGACTTGGGCTGTCATTCGACAAGGTGATTCAACACAGAAAAAATGCAGCCGACAGCCTTCTACAAGAAAGCAAACTTCTAATCTCTGCTTGTAGATAAAAGCTTAGAATCCTATGTATTTTTTTCATTGTATTGCCTGTTCTTCCAGAAGCGCCATAGTTCAATGACATTAGCAATGCAAGAGGTGGGAAAAAAGGCATCTTAGGGCCACAGGAAGTTTTGAGGGGTGTATGTATTACTTTTTTTTAAATAAGTCTCTTTTTCTCTGCTGTCTCACCTAGCAGAACGACAGGAAAAAAAGGAAGCATCAATCGTTAAAAGCAGCCTCATGATTCCTATTAAAGAAGCATGCAGCGATCACAGTGTTTTTTCCTCTCTGCACGGTATGTAGATTTTACAATAACTGTATTTTTATAAGTCTTCTACTGCAGGTCAGTTCCACGATGCCGACGGCTGAGCCCTCTGAAAGCCCTGTAGGCCACGCGAAAGCGTGCACCTCCCCTACGTCAAACGAACGAGGCAACCCCATCTAACCCAAGGAGCTGTATCCTCTAAAAAGCCTCATTCACATCGCGATGTTGAGGTCGATTTCCCTCTTCCTCATCAGTCAGCAGTTTAAAAGCTGACTGAAACAGTATGGGAGAGAAGCGCAAGGCTGCAGGGCCCAGGCAGGGGGCTAGTCCCGTCCCGCGCTGGCACCACGTGCGGGCTGCGGTCTGTCAGCCCCCGCAGGTACCCGACACGGGTCTCCGACGCCGGCGGGCCCGGACAGTCACCAAAATGGCGTAGAGCGGGCACCGCCCCGCCGGGCGCCGCCCGCACCAGGGCAAAATGGTACCCCGCCGCCCACGCCAGCGCCGCCAACTACCCAGCCCAGCGTGCCCCGAGCCGCGGCACACCCCTTCCGCCGGGGAACAGGCCTCGCCGCGCTCCCGCGGCCCTGCCCAAGGAGGCGCGCGGCACGCCGGAGTCCGCGGTCCGCCCCTCCGGCCCCCTCGCCGCCGCGACTCCGACGGGGCGGCGTCCACCGCGGCCCCGCCGCTGGCTTGCGCCTGGCTGTGCCCGCCCTGCCCGCGGCCCCAAGGTGCGAGGCTCTCCCACCAGCTGCAGCCTCCAGCGCTACCCCAGCGGCGCGGCGGACCAGCCCTCACCCAGAACCGCAAAAAAAAAAAAAAAAAAGCAGCCCAGGTGCTCGCCCTCCAGCCCCGCCCGGGAAGCAGCCCCCACTGCCAGCAATACCCACCGCCGCTACCTCTCCGCAGGAAAAGAGAACGCGGCAGAGGGCGGTCGCCACCTTTATATGTACGGTGCGGGGTGGGAACGAGGCTGGCCCCGCCCTCCTCCCCGCGAGCCGGGGGGCGGGGAGGCCGGGAGGATCTCGCGCGGTGTCGCGCTCTTCTCGTTTGGCGCGCGTGGGGACGCGCGCCCCGGGGCGAGCCGCCTCCCTCCCTCCATTTCTGCGGGCGGCGGAGCCGTTGGCGGCCTCGCAGTCGCTGGCGTGGGTTCCCGTATAGGGAGCGGCCGTGGCCCACGGTGGGTCGGCCCCGCTCCGCACCTGCCGAGCGGCCGCGGCTGGAGCCGCCCCGGGGCGGCCTCGGCCGGGCTCCTCACCCGCTGGCGCTGAGCGGGAGGCAGATGCCGACAGGGGAACAGGGCTACCCGTTCTAGCTGGGCGTGGTTCGTCCTGAGGGGAAGGGAAGAAGGAGCGCTCGGGTCTGGCTCTTGGTCCCGGTGCTGTTTGTACCTTTGCGTTACAGGGTTTTTCCGTAGAACGCAGCGCTAGCAAGCGAAGGCGGGAACCCGATACGAGCTTAAAAAAATATGTTAATTCACCAAATACTTGTTTCGTGCATCTACCCGCTGTTGCTGTTCCCCAGGGCCCCATTTGGTTCACCTTTGATAGCTGTCTCAATGTTTCAGCTTCCCTCTGTCTCTAAATGGATCCCCGTTTCTGAAACCACAGCCACATGCAAACCCTTTCCCTTTTTGGAAACAGCACATGATGCTTTACCCCTGTATAACGTTACAAGTCACTGGGGCTGAAAAAAACTCCCCTTACTCGCAACAGGCAAAAAAAGACAAAGCTTGCTGGAGTTTTTCACCTTTACAAAGCATGAAGATGCTGTTCCACAGTGATGCAGTGAAAAACTCAATAACCGAAGTTATTAAGCAGGCATTCTTTATTTTGTGGCGCCGGACGCACAGGGGATCACTCCTCCAAATGTGCGTGCCGATACAAGCTGGGTACACAGTTTATATGCAGGCTAAA
>WTSP01025277.1:0-29805 GCA_025331215.1 Actenoides lindsayi | reverse complement strand
GCCAGGCCGCCAACCCCCCCCGGCCCCCCTCTCCTCCTCCTCCTCCTCCCCCTCCTCGCCCTCCCCCCCCGGCGGTTCGGCCATGGCCTCCTTCTTCTGCCTCTGCTTCTGCCTCTGCCTCCTCGCCGCTGCCACGTCGCCGGGCCGGCTGGTGCCCTACGACCTGCTGTACGCGGACGGGGTGCGGGCGTACTTCGCCCGGGACTGGGGGCGGGCGGCCGAGCTGCTGCAGCGCGCTCTCCACAGCTACGCGGGGCTGCGGGCGGCCCGCCGCGCCTGCCGCGCCTCCTGCCGCCGGGAGGCGGCCTTCCTCGGGGAGCCGCCGGGGAGCGGGCCCTGGGAAGCCGCTCTCTTCGGCCGGGTGCTGCAGCGCGCCGACTGCCTGCAGCACTGCCTGGGGCGCCGGCTGGGCGCCGCGCCCTCCGCCCACCGCGCCAGCCACGTCATCCGCAGGGACTTCGAGCAGAGGGAGCCCTACAACTACCTGCAGGTGGCTTTCTTCCAGGTGGGGAGCGGCCGGGGACCCCCCGGGCTGCGCTGTCCCCAGGGGGCTGGGAGCCGCCAGCCCCAGGCAGGCCCTCGGGTCAGCCGAAGTAGGGTGCTGGCTCTGCGCGGCTCCCCTGGGCCAGCAGCCGGATGAGCATGTGGTGGTAAAGGGCTCGCTGAGCCAAGACATGGGCACCTTGCGGGTGAATCCAAGGAGCAGCTGGGCAAGGGGTGGGCCTGAAGAGGAGGCTGTCAGGAGTCAGGCGCTGCTGCCTTTTCTCCACAGCTGAAGAAGCTGGATCAGGCTGTGTCGGCCGCTCACACCTTCTTCGTCGCTAACCCTCAGCACCTTCAAATGCGTGAGGACATAGAAAAGTACCGGCGAATGTCAGGGGTAAAGTCAGACAACTTCCAGGACCTGGAGGCTGCACCACACTGGGTGAGTGTTTGATGCAGAGCCAGGTGCCAGCAGCTCATTTCCCATCCTAGGGACCAGTCTGGAACCCTGACCGGCTTCCACACAAGGGCTGCAGCTTGAGACAGGGCCCCCATATGTAGAATCACAGAATAGTTTGGGTTGGAAGGAGCCTTTAAAAATCGCCTAGTCCAACCCCTCTGCCATGGTCAGGGACATATCTCACTAGATCAGGCTGCTCAAAGCCCCATGAAACCTGATCTTGAACACTTCCGATGATGGGGCATCCCCACTGTCTCTGGGCAACCTGCTCCTTCATCATAACGGGTATCTTCCTTATCGCCAATCTAAATCTACCCTCTCTCAGTTATGAACAGTTGCCCCTTGCCCTGTCACTACAGGCGTTGATCAAGTCTCGCTCAGTCTTTCTCATAAGCTCCCTTTATATTTGAAAGGCTGCAAGAAGGTCTTTCTGAAGCCTTCTCTTCAGGGTGAAGACAAACCATTGCAAGTGTAATATAGAGACTTTCTGGTAGCAGTTAGAGCAGGCTGCAGGGCCTTGGTGAAGTAGATTTGGCTTAAGTCCAGAAGATGTGCTGTCACTGCATGGTGGTATGTGCATGATCAAGAAGGCCCCTAGATGTCAGCACTACCCTGTGAGCAACTCTCAGAACATCCTTTGGTGTCACCCACATTGATGAGGTACCTGGGTCTGTCCTTTGTAGGAAGCATATGAGGCTGGGGTGCAGCACTACAATGAGGATGAATACCCACAGGCTGTGGCCAGGCTGGAGGAGTCACTCACAGAGGTGCTGTCAGCACTGGAAGATTGTCGTGCCCTGTGTGAAGGGCCTTGGGAGGATGAGGAGGAGGAGGAGGAGATGCAACCCGGCCTGTTTGAAGCCGTTGCAGGTAGTATTAGAGGCACAGAGGGTTGGGTAGGAGAGCCATGCTCCCCACACCAGACATGCCCCGTTTCCCCATGCTCCTGTCTGGAAGAAGTGTGAGCTACTGGGTTTCTTGCTTCTCTCTGTTGCAGCCCATTACATTCAGGTTTTGAAGTGCAGACAGCAATGTGTCCTGGAAATTGCCACAAAGCCGGGGCGGATTTCTGCTACAGAAGATTTCATACCCTCTCACCTTGATTTACTGCAGTTTGCCTACAATCAAGGTAAGCAGAGCCACAGCCATTGGGTTATGCTGTGGCACCCCTAAAGTCGCCCTTTGCCTCTCGACCTGGAGGGCAGCATGTCATGGGGAGAAGTGGCACACGGACTTGAACTCTGCCTCTCTCTTCCGTCTTCTGCCCCCCGACTCTTCCCAGAATCTCTGTTCCTTTGCTCAAGCTTGTGGCCACCTTAGGAGAGACCCCTTGTAGTCCACTTCAGTTTCCTTGTGCACCTTCTGTACTGTGTGGCTGTTCCTACTTCTGTCCTCCAGCACTCTACATTTCAAGTCCGTGCTCCAACTATCTGCTGTGTATTTCATACCCTCCTTTTCAGGATGTGGCTCAAGACCAGGCCTCTACTTCCTATCTAGAGCATGCGCATGCATCTCATCTCATCTCATCTCATCCCAACCGTGGTGTTCCTTCTGAGTCAGCCCTGCCTGCCCTTGCTGAACTAATGGCCTGTCATGACATTGGTCGTCCTGTCACCCTGTCACTTTCACATATCCCTTCTCTTGGATACCTCTGCTCCTTCCCACATGGACCCAACCGTCTCTCATCAACTCTGTCACACCATTGGTAAAACTTGCAACTCAAAGAAGCCTCCAGGCACCTCAGCATGTGTATTAGGTGAGGGAGGTGGATGAATCTTTCTTCCAAATATATACTTATTTTTCTGCTGTCTCCTCTGAACAAGATCCCAATAAGTATTGAAAGTAGGCCCATTCTTCACAGAGCTCATTCACTGTATTCTCTGCCCATTGTTAGGTGGATGGCCAGCTAAGCAGTGGTTGGTGTGTACTCATAGAGCCTTCTGCTGCCAGATCTTGACAGTGATGTTGGGTGCTGCTGGCCGGTACATACTGGCTGCTAATATCAAATCTTGCAGAGATGTATCTATTTGTTCTGTTCTGTCCCCACCCAAGTTGGGAACCAGGCACTGGCCGCTGAATGTGCTGCTTCCTACTTGCTCTTCTATCCCACGGATGAGCCCATGTTGGAGAAAATGAAACAGTATCGCACAGAACTGGGAGAGGACACAGCGGTCACAGCCAGAGAGGTAGTTACAACCTCAGGTCGGTACTTTTTGGCCCTCCCCTGTCCCATATGACAGGATCACAGTCCAGGAGACAAAAAGGGAAACACATTTCAGCACAGATACGTGCCAAGCTCAGGATTGAAGAAACTAGAGCCTGAGTTTACTTATAGTCTGTACCAGGCAGGGTCTCTTCAGGGCAGAACCAGACTTTCACAGTGCACAGAAGTGTGTTGGAGCAGGTTTCTGCCCTGGACAGGGATGGGGTTGTCTTTTGTGGTGCTTATTTGACAGTCTCTTTGCTTCCTTAGAGTATTCAACATTATGTGCAGAGATCTTTGATGGAGAAGAAGTTGATTTATTATGCTGTGGAGCATCTAGGAGAAACTTTTAATGACCCTGTAAGTAATGGTATCGTCTTAATCTTCCTGCCTTGATTTCATCAAGATAGTTGCCAGAATTCACTGCAGTGACACATGATCCAGAAAAGATCAGATGCTGATGAGAATGACCCTCAAGTTCTTATGAGGTGGATCTCTTTAAGGCCTTTCTGCTGCTCCACGGCTTAAGTTAGTTTGAAATTGCTGCTGTAACCATATGCATTAGCCCAATCTGGTGGTCATCAGAAGCAAGCCAGAACCACTGATCTGATATTAACTGGAAAAGTGGGACAAGGAACTGGCTGTTTGACATGGTCCAAGGTGGGAGAAGTTTGTTGTGTACTGCACCGTCTGCATTTGTTTCTACAGGATCTTTGGACTCCAGATGAACTGATTCCTGAAAATCTAAAGGAGAAACACAGGTAAGGTTGGCCAAGTCAACTAAGACTGAAGTGTGAGTGTTGGAAGTAGGGGATGGGGTTGTACTGGCAAGGAACAGTAATACTTACTGAGGAATGGGCAACACAGGAACAGGAATGGTATGAAATGCTACCACAGAGGAGGGTTAGGCATAGCTCTCTGTACTGACAGCCCTGGTCTCTTTTTTTCTTCCGTCTTCCCGAGAGAGGATCAGGAGAAGCAAAAGCAGGAAACTCTGGATGTAGAAGAGAGGGAGAAGAGGGGTAAGTAAAAGAGCTTGAAGAAGGACTTGGATGCAGCCAGCCAGGCTTAGCCAGGCTAAGTGCTGTCTTTTCTTCCATCCTCGGACATCTGAATGCTAGCATAGATGCAGACTGACTTGAATGGCTCAGCAAGTCTTCTCACTGTCTCTTTTCTCCCTCTCTCCTTGATGCATGTGTAATCTTGCAAAATCTCACTGCGTACATCTCTGGGATGGGAACTCAAAGAGCACTATGGCAGAAGAAGCTGAGAGCAGTGGTGCCAGAATATTTGACAAGCCTGTGAACATGCAGTTCCCCATTCAGTGTGGCAGAAGTGTCTACACCAAACCTGGTTCAACTCCACCAGCCCAACTTCAAACAACATTTTTCTGAAGGGCAGAAGGAGAGAGGGGGGGAAATGGAAACTGGAAACAGACTGTTCGGCTTGGGCAAGTCTTTCCCTGAAAAACACAAGTCCAAATTGTTTATGGCTGAATGGTATAGACTGCAGTGCAGAGTCCTGTGTTCTTGCTTGTCTTCTGTTCTTATGTGTGGACACATAGCTTCTTTCAGGGCTCTGTCTTGGAGTCTTTGCTTGAAGTGATCCCGAGAGGTTCTCTGCTGTGACACATGGAAGAGCAGATCATTCAGAGGGCCTGAGTGTCTTGCCATTCCTGACCATCCAGAGGTTGGGGGGGGAGATCAAAAGATCAAATCACTAATACCTATTGCTTCTCTTTGGGGCTGAAGAAACCAGAAAGATTCACTGGAGATAATTCTGGGATAAGATGTGTTATTGAAAGGAGGGTTGATGGAGGTGTTTACCTGCTTCTTTTCTCCAGAGCTTCACCCCAGTAGGCTGGACCTGTTCCGGAGTTGAGATCCACAATGCAGTCAGCTTTCCTCAGCTCCCTGCTGCTCTCACAGCAAGCCCCAAGTTTCTGCTAGCTCCTGAAGCACTTGCTGTAGGCCAGCTTCCCCAGCTGATGCTCTGGCTCCCCTGAAGCATGTGAGGGGTGCAAGTGGCCCAGGTCTGCAAGGAATGGGCACCTCTGGGGAACTGTTCTGCCTTCTCAGAGAATGTATAGTGTCTCTCCCCTTCCTTATCTAAGCTGGGAGTTGGCGTCTGAGGGCTTGTTGTCCAAAACTTGCTTGTGACTATCTGTACTTGTCTCTTGACAGGTCCTTTGCTTTTTGAGGGCATTGCTGTCACAATGGATTCCCAACAGATGAATGGAACCCAGAGGGTTGTATTTGACAAAGTGCTGACAGAGTCTGAGTGTAAGGACCTTCTCCGTTTGACAAAGGTGAGGCTGGGGTCTTGTAGGAGCTTCTGTATGTGTACTTTCCTCCACAGCAGGTGGGATTGTAGTGTTTCCATGGAGAAGAGATGGCAGCCTAATGTGTGTCATCTGTGTCCTATTCCAGGCAGCAGGAGAAGCAGGAGATGGCTACCGAGCAAGACGGTCGCCTCACACCCCACATGAGAGATTTGAAGGGTTAACCATCTTGAAGGCCATGCAGGTAAGTGGCTCTGTGAGTCTGCTGCCTTCTTGGTTGTCCAGAAAGAGTGTTTGGCACTCCAGTGTTTCTCTCTGTGAAGTATGAGTGTTATGGTTGTGTTATTTTCCTCACAAGCACATGTGGGGTCTCCCTTGACCCTTTTCCTGCACAATCTTGTTTAGGCACATTGTATACAAAGGGTTCAACAAGTTCCTTCTCTCCTGTGAGATGAGGTGTCAGGATTGCTCCTTGTCCCTATGTGGTAGTCTTACAGACATGCTTAGCTTAGAACTGGAGAATAAATTAAGGTGGAAGGAGCCTCTGGAGATCTCTAGTCCAACCCTCTGCTCACAGCATGGCTAATTCAAAACCCAGGTGACATGTCTCAGGGCTTTGCACAGGCAAGTCCTGAACATCTCCAAGGGTGGAGGTTCCCCAGCCTCTCTCGGCGTCTGTTTCAGTGCTCTATCACTCTCAGGGGGAAGAAATTTTTCTTTGTATTTAGGCAAAATTCCCCTTGCTGCAGCTTTTGTCTGTTGCCTCTTGTCTTTTCATTGTGTCCCTCTGAGAAGAGACTGGCTTCATCTTCTCTGTAAACCCCTTTTAGGTGACAGGAGGCTGCAGTTAGATCATCCTTTGGCATTCTCTTCTCTAGGCTGAAGAAACCCAGCTCTTTCAGCTGCTTTTTCTGAGTCATGTGCTCCAATACCCTGCCATCCTGAGACCCTTCACTGAAGACTCACTCCAGTATGCTAGTAACCCTTGTGTACTGGGGACCCAAAATGTTGCTGCATTCCAGATATGGCATCTTGTGCTGAGTAGCAGGAGAGAATTGCTGTGCCATACGGGTGTACTCCTGACTTACATTTACATGAGAAAACATGTTGTTTTCTTCCATGTGTGACCACAGGACTACACACAGATCTCTTCTTCTATCCTGTGTATGTATTTTATTTCTTAGAGCGTCTTTGTATGTAAGTATTCTAACAGGCTTGGTTTTCACTTGTAGCTCGCCCAGAACGGGAATGTGGACTGGAGAGATGCCAAATTGCTTCTGCAGGCCAGTGAGAAGTCACGGAAAATCATAGAATCTTATTTTACTCCCGGAAAGAAACTTTATTTCTCATTCACACACCTTGTGTGCCGCACAGCTGTAGATGGTAAAGAACCTTTCACCCTGTTAGTGCCTGTCTCCTGAAGAGTCTCCTGAGTCCCAGCTATGTGCTCTCAGAAACTCTTTTCAATTTGCTCTCACTGTGACCCTTTCTCTCTGCTTATTCTTTTTTGAAATTGAAAATGCCCTTATTTGTTTTTGTAACTTCCCTTTCCAGAGGAACAGGAAGGTCGCATGGATCTCAGTCATCCTGTCCATGCTGATAATTGTCTCTTGGATCCTGAGGGGCAGGAATGCTGGAGAGAACCACCTGCCTATGTGTACAGAGACTACAGGTAAGAGAAGAAGGGGACTTGCATTAGATCATGTAGAGATCAGAATGTCTCCCTGGCCCCATCAAACGATGAGCTCAGCTTATAGAAATCAGGTGATGAGTTGTTGGCTCAAGGCCAGCCAGGACTGTAGCATCACACAGAAGGCTGTGTCAGTGGCTGCAGAAGGAGGTGTGAAACACCTTCTCTAGACTGGGAAGAAGATCTGCCCTTTCTCCTTCCTCTTTCCTCACAGCCAGCATTAACAGGGAGCAGAATGTGGCTGGGAGGCTGCATGTGCTAGAACCATGATACCAGATTGTTGTCTTGTGGGTCTACCACAGTACTGCAGTATACTGCTAGCCCTTATGACAGTCTGTTTCTTCTAATCAAGTTCCATCTTTCACAGTCTTTTGTGCATGACAGGAGAGGGAGAACCAAGCTCCATGGATTTTCTCTGGTTGAGCAGTCAATATACTTCAGTAACAGTTCTCTCCATTCACCTCTCTCAGTGTTCACTGCCAATACTTTGTGTTGGGTTTTTCCATTCCATGTGAGAGGCTTTTTCCAGCCTGTGGCAGATTTTGTTACTCTTCTGTGAAAGAACCTGAAATACATTTTAAAGATGGTGACAGTTGTTGCACATTGCAGCCAAACATAGTCACTTCACTGTAGTTGATTCCTCCTATTTACTATTCCATTCCTGGGCACCTGGAAATCTCCTTTGCCTTTTCTTTGAGCGGTAGATGTACTCAGAGCAGAAATCTTCTCTAAGCAGCCTATGGTAAGGATGTGGGATTTAGAGGGAATTCCAGTATCCAGTCCATTTCCCTTTTGATATAGATATATCGGTATAATCAGATTGTAAAGTTACCAGGCTCTATCATGTAACTGGTGAGATCTCTGTTCCTTCTGTAGGAAAGCTGTCCTGTCACCTCGCTCCTCCCTGTGTAGTGGGCTTCTCTGACTTGTACTTGAACGTATGTTAAAATTGTTAAAATATCTTCCTGGGATCTCTGCCTCTCAGCTTCTTCAGGAGTATTGCTGTCCTCTTGTAGAGTGAATTCTGATTTGCCAACCAGCTCACACTGGCTGAGCTCTTTTAGTGTCCTTTCACAAGACGTCCCGTTGCTCCGAACTTCCTGCTTCTCTTCTGTGTATTTGTGCTGTGGTCGTTAATGAAACTATCGAACAGGATTGGGCCCAAGGGTCCAAGAGTCCCAGTGATCCTCTTCCAGGCAAACAGTGCTCCTTTCAGTACCCGCGGTGCACTAGTCACTGTGTGCTGTTCACATGCTCTTCTTCACCTTCTTTGTGTTCATTAGTAATTTCTCTGGTGGCACCATTTGGAGTATTCTACCAGAGTCCGAACTGCTGAGATCGATCACGTTGTGTTGTCTTTCCCTGGGAAAGCAATTGTTTTGTCAAAGACTGTTCAGCTAGACCGATCTGCTTCTGGTGACCCCATGTTACAGTTTAAGACCATCTTCCATTTACCTCTGGTCCTTCAATTATCATTCTCCTCAGAAATAGAGTCTAAAGCCCTGCAGACTGCTGAGGTCAGGCTAACAGGCCTCTTCATGCTTCAGTTCATGCTTGTGAGGGCTATCCTTGCTATCCAGTCACGTTACCACCCTGACTTCACAGTCTTGTTGTGGACAAGAGCTATAGCTTCCTGGCTTTCAGGGTTGGTATTCCTCTCACTGTCCTTATGTCCTTAATGTTTTGCTTTGGCAGCCACAGTGTTGGGTTTTGTTTCTTCCAGTCCCATTAATGAGCGTCTCTTGTTCATCTGACATTTTCTATCAGCTTAATTGAATGCCAAGGTGAACTCAAGTAGTTTGTGGTCCATTCTTTCACTTAGTTGACCATGGTCTCACCTGCACTGTACAATGGCCTCCCTACTTCTCTTTTTGTCTAACATTAGTAAAGAAATTTCTTGTTTTGATTTTCTTTTCTGCATGCACTAAGCCTTTTTTTGGCCATTCTTACGTTACCATGAGATTTCTTAACTCATAAGATATGGCTTTCTTTGCTGATACAGTCTCCTTTTCCAGGCTTTGGATTACTCCCAATCTTAAAACATAAGTAATGTCAACCCAGGTTGAGAACCAAGGTCTGTCTAGTCCAAGGCGTTGTCACAACAGTGCCACAGATGCATGGTGCTGAGGATTAAAACCAAACCTAAACAGGACAAGCGTGTAGAGCCAACTCCCTGGCATATTCTCCTAGCCTCCTGTGGCCTGCAGCTCAGGGACTCCCCTGAGCTAGGCACTGATTTATTTAACACCCCCAAATGGATTCTCCTGTTAACTGGTCAACTTTTGAACGTGTATACCACATGCCTCCTGTGATAAGGATTGTGGGGAAGCACCTGAGAGGAAAGTGCTTCACTGTCCATATATCTTTTTTTCTGTTTGTCTACAGTGGCATTCTCTACCTCAATGACGACTTCCAAGGTGGGGGCCTTTTCTTCACTGAAATGGACACTGTGACTGTCACAGTAAGTTTCGAACTGGCAAAAAGGAGAGGACTCAGAGTGAGACTTAGTCTGGGCAGGAGGAAACTAGCTGGTTGTTGGATCCCACCACTCCAAAAATAATCCAGTGCTGGTGCTTTGGCAGATTCGAATAGGGACAGCTAAAGACAAACTGAGACAAATCTCAGAGAAGATGTTAATTTCTTCATAGCTGAGATGTTCCAGGCTCTTCCAGTCTGGGTGTCTGTGACCTATGTTGTCCCTTTGATTCTCTTTGTCCCTCCCCAAAGTCTACCTTGCTTATAGACTGGTAGTGGATTCTTAGCAGTTTTCTGCTGTTCCCCATTCCCAGAGGCACTGTGATCTTTGTAGAAGGAGAGTGTACCCCAGAGCAGGGAGCTGCTGGCTTCACTGTCTCCTCTCTCTTTCCTGGCAGGCTGAGGTGCATCCTAAGTGTGGGAGGCTGGTAGCCTTCAGCTCTGGCAAGGAGAACCCCCATGGCGTGTGGGCAGTGAGTCACGGAAGGCGCTGCGCCATTGCACTTTGGTACACACACTCCCAGGAGCATGCTGAGCAGGTAATGGACCATGCTGGAGAAACGGATGCAAGTTCCTCCAAGCTAGATTAAATCCCCCAAATGAATGGTTTGTGGGCTTTCCCATGAGGCAAGGCCTACTGCAGCAGCTGGAGGTTGTTCTCTGCCACGGTACCTGGTGAAGGAGCCAGACTGTGATGGCTTCTGCAAGACAGAATGGGCTCTGGGGTGGTTGGATGGATGTAGCAAAGGCAAGATGTGTCTAGTTAGCCCCCGGGAGCAGAGCCAAGACCCTAGCAGGAAGGAGTTCACGTCATCTCTCTCTCTGTGGCTGCAGGAACGGGTCAAGGCAGAGGAGCTGATGGAGAAAAATGGGGTGGATCAGGACCGGCCTGATGGAGAAGGACATCAGAGGGCTGATCACAGCAGCAGATCGTCCTCAGAGGCTCCTGTTCCCAAGAGCAGATCCAGACCCACGAGCTGGAGACACAAGCCTGGCTCAGACAGGATGCAGCACCCCAAGTTGCTGCGGGCCAGAGATGAGTTCTGAGTACCCAGGGCCCTGGGGGCAGGACTGGCACACATGTACCATGGCCTGGCAGGTCACGGTAGCACTGGGACCACAGAGGCCTGGAGCAGTGTATTAGCATGCTAGAAGCATAGTGAGGGGGAGGGATGTAGCTTTCTTCTCTGTGATGTCCCAACAGCTGGAAAATGAGAGCAGGGATAGAATATTAAAGTCAGTGACATCAGGAACTTTCTTCACTGCCTCACCAACGTGTTTGTGTCTCTCATGTAAGAAGGTAACATCTCCTCACTGCACTCTTCTCCATGCCAGCTTCTTGGTCATCAGGGCCAAAGCTGAGAGGGGGAGGGAGGAGCCTGAGGTCTTTCAGCAAGGACTGTCTCACATTTAGGAACTCAAACCAGAAGCCTCTGAATTTCCTAGGCATCTGCAAACTCCAGAACCTTGCAACTGGTCGAGGAGAGCGAAGGTGAAGGACTGTGAATATATGGAATAAAAGCAAAATGCTGGACACAGATGTTGGTGGGAGTTTAAGTCCATACACCAGGAGAGTCGTGCACACTTTTGCTGATGGAAAGTTAATTCACAAAAGACGGAAGGAGATTTGAGTCCTCAGTGAAAGAAAACAAAGTATTTGCCCAGAAGCCAGGTACTTCCAATAAGGGAGAGCAAGAGAGGAAGTCCCTAGCAAGGCCTCCCTTCCTCTTTTTTTTTTTTTTTTTTTTTCATTCTTTCACCTCTCCATGCACCAAATTGCCCTGGCCAGCAGAGGAAATACTTTGTTTATCATTTTCCACCGTGATACAAAGACAATCTGCTGTCACTGCCCAGGGGATTAGTGTCCTGAGATGGGATTATATTGTAGCCAAACAAGCCTTGAATGGGGTGGATATGGAGTATCAAAAAGAGCACTGACCCTTTTCCTGGGAAGCATTAGAGCCAGAGATCACTCCGTGGTCATGACATACTCAGGCTTTGATGAGAATGGTGCGTGGAGACCCCAACTACAGTTCAAATGGAAGAAATCTGTAGGGCCAGGGCCAGTGGTGTAATAGGTGAGTAGGTGATCCACTCATCGCTGTTGGCACGGGGCTTCAGCTCCATGGAAAGGGAAGTCTTTAGTCATCTCAACATACAAGCCTGGGGAAACCTGCATCATCGACCCTTTTTGCCTCCTGTCCTCCCCAGGTTCTCAGGAAGATGACAATTCGATGTGCGCAGTTCAAATTCCCTGGCAAGAGGTCCATCACATCCTAGCACTCACACATCCATCCAGATGAGTTATGTGAGGGTGCTGGATGGTTCCTGCTTGATGAGGGGATGTTGAGGGGGGAGGCGGGCAGCGTCCACATCTCTGGCTTGCTTTGCCCAAAGGTGGCTTGGGTGATTAGACTGATGGCTTTCTGACGTCAGATGAGATCCGTTAAAAGGTATTTATCTCGGGCTTGGGCCAAAGCTGCGGGAGAGATTAAAAGAGATTGAGGCCAAGATAATCCCCTCGCAGCATCCCACTAAAGTGGCTGCCAAAAGACACGCCACCAAATCTTTTGCCACCCCTGGCCCCTGTGCCCATTTCTGTTTCTCTCATGCAGAGCCCAGTTTGCTGCCCAGAGAGGGTGTGAATTCACCCTTGCTGTGGGTTTTCCCTTGGCAGGGCCACCGTGGGTGGCACCATCCCTCTTCCAGCCCTGCCCAGGATATGAGGGGCGTGCTGTCCTGAGGAACATGGAAATTCCTGTGGACTGTGAGGTGCAGCAAGCGCTGCCCCAGTGACTGATAATCCTAGCCTGTTCTGGCTAATCTGCATTTTATTAGTTTGTTGCTGATATAAACAGAGGAAGTCAAATCTGCCTGTTATGGTTTCTTTCCCTTCAGGAGCAGTGTGCTACTCTCTCTTTTCACCCCTCCCCATCCACCTGCTTTGCATTACGTCCCAATCCGATTTCCCCAAGTCTCTGGTGTCTGATTTAATTTGCCTGATGCTGCTCCTGGAATCAGCCCTCCCCCAACCCCTCCCATCCATAGCCTTTCCAGCTCCCCATGGGGAGATCAGTCCTAGGAGAGGCTGAGGAGCAGAGAGGGAACAAGGGACTCACTGGGTGGACAGGCAGGACTGACTGGAGGCTGCACAGGGACGAGAGGCTTCTCGCCGGTGGGGAGCCATTCTCAGCAGGGGAGGCAGGCCAAGAGGGTCCCATCCAAGGGGGACTGCAACTCACCTCACTCTACAGATCCTGGTAAGGATACTGCCATGTTGTGGTGCCTGAGGTCACCTTGGTGAGCCTGGCACTTGGGATCGTGAGCTGGTGTGATTCTGTGGGGACGCTTTGTACAAGGGCTGGTCCCATCAGAGGATGTGGGAGGGAAGATCATGGTGGGGAAGGAACTGGGGTTAGCAGTGAGATGTCTGTATGATGATGAAGAGCTTTGCACTGGGATGGGGTTGCTTGTTCTCCCCTTGGCAGGTAAAGGTCACCAGTTTTCAGACTGGAACAGGAGAGTAACGCCTCCCCTGAGGGACTTGGCACTCACTACCCATACACAGGCCCACAGACTCAGTGTACCCCTGTGCACACCTCCGTGCAGCTGGCTGCTTTTTGGGGATAGAGAAGGAGCCCTCAGAAAGCAAGGAGCAGAGCAGGGTAATTTTACCCTGGCCTTTGATCTTCATCACAGGAGAGGGGGATCATCTCTGTATCCGGCTCTGCAAGGAGCCCAGGGTCACCAGGGCGAGCATGCGAGGCCAACCAGGGATTACACAGGGACTCAGGGATGCTGCCTGTTAATACTCCATCCTCCCTCCTGCACCTTTCCCTTTCCTATTTACAACCCTCTCCCAGCATCCCACAGAGGGACCCACTCCCTTCCCTGTGTAGGGGAAGGTACTCAGAGGGTAGGAAAGAAATGGATTTACCTCCCCCTTTCTTTCCACCCATGACTTTCGCCCTGATCCCCATAAGGGAGTGATGCAGATCATTCAGCAAGACAGTCCCTGGGGTGCAGGCTGAGCTCCCACCATGGCATGGTGCAAGAGACATAGCCACTGCCCTAAAAAGTCATGACGTGGCAGCAAAAGGCAGAAGGCATATGTTTCCAGACCCACCTCAGCCTCACGCCACAGTGGAGGCATTTGGTCTGCTACGAGCAGACATCCAAGGGCTCGCGATGGGTCTGGTTGCCCACAGACAGGAGCACTACAGCAAGTGCCAGCAAGTTTGTTAGAAAAGGCAGGAGGGGAAAGAACTGTCATGCTGAGAGCAAAAGAACTGAAATGTGACTTCAAAAGCCAAGAACTGTGAACTGAATGCGCACAGCCAAGGCAGAACTCAGAAGAGAGTTGTGATGAACTGACTAAGCTCAGGCTCTGTTTGGCTGCACTATGCTCCTCAGGGATGCTTATAGGAGATCCAGCTCTGGACCAGTGCTGATGCCAACATCCTCTTGTCAGTAGCTCTTCACAATACTGGGCTAGGGGTGACAATAGCTTTTTCAAAGGTACCTAAGGACTTGGTTTCCTCTACTGCTTAGCATCCACCTGAAAGAGCCCTTCTTTCCAGATAGCACTGAGCATGCACCATTTAGAAGCCTTCCTCATTAAAACCAAGCTGGGCAGCCACCATGAGCTGATCCATGGATCCCCAAGAAATATGCCTCCCTAAGGTCCCACTGGTCACAGCAGGAACATACCTTGGCCAGACTCCAAACTCCATTCCCCTTTCATCTGTTCTTCCCCTCTTTGGTTCCCCTAGTTCCTGTCCTAAATTTACATGATCATGATGAGCTGCTCTTTTGCACACCTGGTCTGTGCCTCCTGGGAGGCAGCTGCAGTCCACTGGGCATCAGATAACTCATTCTGCACAAACTGCAATGGGATGTGATGGGTGGAGGCGACAGGTGAAGCTGGAACTATTATTATTGCTCATCTGTGGCTCCTTGTCTTTCTGAGGATGAGAACAATTCCCGACTTCATTTAGAGTGCTCCCTCAAAGGGATTTAAAGGTTCGGACAGCGTCCTGAACCTGAGCTGCACCTTGTCTATATTTAGCACATTTTATCCGTCCGCGACATCATTCCCCTGCCCTTGGATCTGCCTACTGGCTCCGAAAGCCCCTCTTCAACTTCACAGGGCAAACACCTGTAAACTGGCACTCCCATGCTAGTGCCAGAGTTGAGGAAGAAACATGAAAGGAAGAGAATGGTTAAAAAGCAGGAGAGATGCAAGGAAGATGGGGCATCTGATGGGTAATGAGGAAGACATGTGCAGCCAGCTTCATCCGGGGCAGAAATTGCAAGGAAGAGAGAACAAGGCTCCCATCTCCATGCAGGTCTAGGTGCACAAAACCAGAAGTCCACAAAGACAGGTTAGGGCAGGTGGATGGACAATGATCTCAGATGGCCAAATGTGTGTGGAGTAACAGCCTGGAGAGCTTGGGGACCAAGCAGAGGAGACTGGAGGGAGAGGGAAGGGGTCAGGGAAAGAGGTAGCCCAGCAGGAAAAGGCAATCCAATGCTTAGGGCTGATGGAGGGGTGGTAGGATCAGTCCTGGGGAAATTTGAGAAAGGAGAAGGTGTGGACCACAGTGGTAGGGCTGGTCTCTACAGGGTGGCTGGAAGTTCTGGTTTGCCCCTTGGTGCTCCGGTAGGCAGCAGCTAGAGCGGGACAGGGTCTCTGCAGCTTGACTGTACACCAAAGCTGAGGGGCAAACACCACAAGACTTTAAGTGGTGTGTGCAGCCTGATACAAAAAACTGCAAGGCTTTCCCCAGTGTCTCCCCAGCCTGTCAGTTAGCTGAGAGGTGGCATGCAGTACCTAGCTGCTTTCCAGAGGAGGAGAAATGCGTGCAGGTGGGCTTTCATGGCCAGTGTCACTGGATCCGGTGCAGCTACGCACCCTTGCTGTGAACAATCCCTTCATCACTGTTCTGTCAAAACAATAGAAGAAAAAAAACAGTGTAAAGGGCCCAATGCAAGAATTAGTCTGTCCCCATTCCTCAGCGTAGCTGAGGCTGGCAGCCTCAGGCCACTGCTGTGGCACATGCCTCCAGGCTCTGACAGTGCAGCCCTGGGCTCCTTTCCTGCTCCCTCACTGTGTGCTCGGGCCATTAGACTGGGACAACAGCCATGTCCAGTGCATGGGCAGGGAGCAGGGAAGAGGCAGCAGTGCTGTGGCTCTGCTCAGGCTTGCAGGCAGCAGGTGTAAGTCTTTCTCGGCAAAGTATAGCCTGAAATAACCTCCCTCTTGGATAAGCTCAGGCCTCCCAGGAGTAAGGGAAAATCTGCACCTCCCTGTCTTTCCTACACTCAAGGCCATGCTGCAGGAGTAATTGACCAAGTGGAAACTCACTCTGCCTGGAGGATCAAAAGAAAGCCACAGAGAGGTTCAGGGGAAGGAATTCTGGAGGGAAGTGCAAAGAACTCTATGAAGCAGTGAGTAAAGGCGGGGCTTGAGAGCTATCTACATGTGCTTGCCCACAGCAAGTGAGCACTCTGGCATAGAAGGATCTAAAGCCCTGTTCACTGGAAGAAACGAGGTCTTCAGGCAACAGGCTGGAGTGAAATGACCCACAAAGACTAGGAGAAATCCTGCAGATGCTGCTGGAGCATTTCTTAGCCTTTGGGCAAAGTGCTCGTTCTAATGCCCAGCAACACCTGGAGCACATCCGGACGCTCACATCTACCCAGAAGAATGAAGCAATTAAAGACCAGATTTGTCTACAAGAGTGAGAGATGCTAGAATTGCTGGTGAAGTTTTAAGTGCATGTAACAAGAAAGGAAGAACAGCGATGCTGTATAATCATATGGTGCACCTATATCTTGAATATGTATTACAGTTCTGGTTCACTGCTCTCCCTGCAAATACATCATCTACAATCCATAAACAACTGAAAAGGGCTTAAAGAACAACAGAGGTAATAGGATGTAATGGCTTACGTGGGAGGAATGATGAACTGTGCTCTACAGTCTGGAAAAGAGGTGGATGAAGGCAGATACAACAAAGATCTATAAAATACTGAATGATGCCAAGGTATATAGAGACCACTTATTTGCTGGTTTTTCCAACTCGAAAGTTAGAGACTAGTGGAACTAGTGCCACTGGGGAGTAACAAAGCTAGGAACTCCTTTGCAGAGCCTACCACTGTGGAACTCATGACCATGGGGTGCTGGGGATGCTAAACATTTACATGGGCATAAAAATTGTGTGGACAAATGCATAGAAAAGCTCATCAAGGACTCACATGCAGTAATGCTGCCTTTAGCTTTGAATGTCAAAGAAAAGCTGGGGGCTAGGAAAGTGGGAGAAATACCATTATCTGTTTATGTTATTCTTAGATCCTGCCCTATACATCCACGTTTTTTTCTCTTTTTTTTTTTTTTTTTTTTGGGTGGGGGGTTGGGAAACTAGAAGGGAACCCTGACAGAGCACCTCAATAGCCCCCAGATTTCCTCGATGGTCAAAGAGCTGGTGGGCACTGCCTGGTGATAAGCAATGGGAAATAGCCACTGGGCTTCCCTCATCACATTTCCTCCTCCAGGAGCTGAGGTGGCCAGCTTGGCCATGGACAGGGGGAAGGTGATGAAGAGGATTCAGAACCTGGTAGGGCTTGGAATGGAGAAGTTAAAAATAAAGAGTTGAGGGGTCAAGTGTGGTCTCAGCAAGAGGGTCTGGAGGTCTTCATCTTCCCAGTGTACATGTAAACAGTATACAAGACCAAATGGACCTTAGATCAGGCCCCATACTAGCTTCCCAAGTGCTAAGAGCAGATACAGCACATTCACCAAGCATCCAACCAAGAAACAGTTACTAAGCCTGCATTTGCATAAGTGAGCAGTCATATTAGTGCCCTTTCTACCTCACACCTCCCTCCTTTGATTTATCTCCCCAGAATCAAGGCTGCCCCACGTGGAGGAGCCACTCCTAGGTCAGAGAGATGGGGGAAATGGAACAGATGAAGCAGGAGGCTGAGCAGCTGAAGAAGCAGATTGCGGTAATGCTGGCAACAGCCATGAAACTGCTGAGAGTGTCTATCCTGCCACATCCAAGTTCTCCTCCTCAGCTGTAACTTGGGAGTTGAGCTTTCTCCATCTACATCCTTGGAGCCCTCTGCAGTTCTTAACTGCCCTCTAAGTGCTAATGGGGATCTTCATAGCATGGTGGGGGAAAGAGGGAGGGGAAAGGGAGAGAAGAGAGGACACTACAATGATGAGAAGGAAGCAGACACTGCCATTGTGTCAGCAAGGGGACAAAGAATGTAGTGTGTCCCCAGGACCTCCTCTGTTTGGGAGGTATCTGGTGTTCTGACAGGCAGGAGGATCCATGGAAAGGGTGTAGCATGGGAAACTGGATGCTGAACAGCTTTTGGCTCACCTTTCTGATGTTTGACTGGTGCCAAAGTGCCCTAGTCACAGACCAGATTCCCTCTGTGCTGGCCACAATCCAAACACAGTTCCTACTTCTAGCAGCCTCCAGGCTATGTCCCTGAATTTCACATGCCATTGCCTTCATCACATGGCTTTTTTCTGTCTCATCTGCTCTTGTCTCTTCTCCAGGATGCCCGTAAAGCCTGTGCAGACACAACGCTTGCTCAGGTAAGGAACAGGGCTGATTGTGCTGTTGAGCGTGGGGGCCAAGCTAGTACCACTTCAAGGAGGACTCTCTCCAATTGGGAAGCAGAGATGTAGGGAGTAGAAAAGCTCCTGCCAGCATAAGATTAATTCTTTCTCTACTCCCAATCTTGTCTCAGATTGTGTCTGGAGTGGAGGTTGTTGGCCGCATCCAGATGCGGACCCGAAGGACCCTGCGTGGGCACCTGGCCAAGATCTATGCCATGCACTGGTCCACAGACTCCAAGTGAGAGATGCTGCTGATCTGCTTGGGTGCAGGGCAGCACATGGGTGTGAAGGGCAGGAAGGTTCTGGTGAGAAGAGAGCTACTAACATGATCCTCTTCCTCTCTCACAGACTTTTGGTCAGTGCCTCACAAGATGGGAAACTGATTGTGTGGGACACATACACAACTAACAAGGTAGGAATCAGATGGCTGCAATGAACTGGGATGCTGGAATGGGTGCCCTTGGAGCTAGTGCCCTATCCCTGCTCTCTCTGCTGCCAGAGTCCCACCATGTTTTCTTGTCCTCCCAGGTTCATGCCATCCCTTTGCGTTCTTCCTGGGTCATGACTTGTGCCTATGCCCCCTCGGGCAATTTTGTGGCTTGTGGGGGCCTTGACAACATGTGCTCCATCTACAGCCTCAAGACTCGTGAAGGCAACGTCAAAGTGAGCAGGGAGCTCTCAGCCCATACAGGTGTGTGTGCTGCCTGCCTGCAGCCCCAGTGCCCTCTGCTTCCAAACCTCACTCTTCGAGCCCTGTTCCATTTCTCCTATTTGCTTGTTGCCACTTCCCAGGTTACCTCTCCTGCTGCCGATTTCTTGATGACAACAATATTGTGACTAGCTCTGGAGATACCACATGGTGAGTTATCTTCTGCATTCTAGTGACATGACCTCTGTCTCCTAGAAGTACAGTACATATCAGGAAATGCAGTCCTTTTCATAGAGTCACAGAATGGTTGGAAGGGACCTCTGGAGGTCATCTAGTCCAACCCCCCTGCCAGAGCAGGTTTGCCTAGAACAAGTTGCAGAGTATTGCATCCAGGTGGGTTTTGAAAGTCTCCATAGAAGGAGATTCCACAGACTCTCTGGGAAACCTGTTCCAGTGCTCTGTCACCCTCAAAGTAAAGAAGCTTTTCCTTAATTTTAGGTGGAATGTCCTGGGTTCTACTCAGTGCTTGTTGCTCCTTGTCCTATCACTGGGCACTGAAAAGAGACTGGTCCCATCCTCTTGACACCCACCCTTTAGATATTTATAAGTATTGATAAGATACACTCTCAATCTTCTCTTCTCCAGACTAAACAGCTCCAGGGCTCTCAGCCTTTCCTCATAAGAGAGATGTTCCAGTCCCCTAACACCTTTCTAGCCCTCCATTGGACTCTCTCCAGTAGTACTTTGTCTCTCTTGAATTGGGGAGACCAGAACTGGACACAATACTCCAGGTGTGGCCTCACTAGGGCATAACAGAGGTGGAGGAGAACCTCCCTGAACCTGCTGGTCACACTATTCTTCATGCACTCCAAGATACCATTGGCCTTCTTGACTACCAGAGCCCACTGCTGGCTCATGGTTAACTTGTTGTTCACCAGGACGGCCAGGTCCTTCTCTGTGGAGCTGCTTTCCAGCAGGTCAGCCCCTAATCTGTACTGGTGTTATTCCTCCTGAACTGTAGGACTCTAAACTTGCCCTTGTTGAACTACTTTAGGTTCCTCTCTGTCCAATTCTCCAGATTGTGCAGGTCTTTCTCGATGGCAGCACAGCCTTCCTGTATACCAGCTACTCCTCCCCGTTTCGTATCATCAGCAAACTTGCCAAGGTTACACTCTGACCCTTCATCCAGGTCATTGATGAATATATTGAACAGGACTGGACCCAGTACTGACCCCTGAGGAACACAGCCTCCAGCTAAACTCTGAGCTGCTGATCACAACCTTCTGTCAGACAGTTATTAATCCACCTTACTGTCCACTTATCTAACACACACTTCCCGAGCCTACCTATGAGGACGTTATGGGAGACAGTGTCAAAAGTCTTGCTGAAGTGGAGGTAAACAACATCCACTGCTCTCCCCTCATCTCCCCAGCTTGTCACACCATCATAGAAGGCTGATTGATTAAGCATGATTTTCCCTTGATGAATCCTGATAACCTTCTTCTCCACATGCTTATAGATGACCTCCAGAATGAGCCATTCCATCACCTTTCCAGGGACGGAGGTGAGGCCGACTGACCTGTAATTTCCTGGGTCCTCTTCCTTGCCCTTTTTGAAGACTGGAGCGACATTGGCTTTCCTCCAGTCCTCAGGCACCTCTCCTGTTCTACATGACCTTTCAAGGATAATAGAGAGTGGCTTAGCAATAACATCAGCCAGCTCCCTCAGCGCTCATGGGTGCATTCTATCAGGGCCCAAGGATTTGTGGGTGTCTGGCTTGCCTGAATGATCTCTAACCCTATCCTCCTCGACCAAGGGAAAGTTTTCCTTCCTCTAGACTTTCTCTCTTACCTCAAGAACTGGGATTTCAGGGACTGGTCTTAGCAGCAGTCTGAAGTAAAGCACGCATTCAGTAACTCTGCCTTCTCTGTATCCTCAGTCACCAGGGCACCCACCTCATTCAGCAGCAGGCCCACATTTTCCCTAGTGTTCCTTTTCCTACTGATGTTCCTGAAGAAGTCCTGCTTCTCCTCTTTTGCATTATTTGACAGATGAAGTTCCAAGAGAGCCTTAGCCTTCTTTGTTGCATCCCTGCCTGCTCTGGCAACGTTCCTATATTCCTCTCAAGTGACCAGTCCCTTTTCCCACATACTGTAAATTTCATTCTGACATTTGAGTTTTTCCAGAAGCTTCTTGTTCATCCATGCAGGTCTCTTGCCTCCTCTACTTGATTTTTAACTTACAGGCATGCACTGATTTTGAGGTTGGAGGAAGTGGTGCTTGAATATTAACCAGCTCTCTTGCCCTCCCCGAGAGTCCTAATCGACGGTTTTCCTCCAAGTAGGTCTTTGAATACATCAAAGTCAGCTCTCCTGAAGTCCAGATTTCCATTCCTACTTACTGCCCTGCTTCTTCCTCACATGATCCTGAACTCCACCATATCATGGTAACTGCAACCAAGGCTGCCCCCAACCTTCACATCCCCAACAAGACCTTCTTTGTTCATTAGTACAAGATCCAGCAGCACACATCTCCTCACTGGCTCCTCCACCACCTGTGTCAGAAAGTCACCACCAGTGTACTGCAGGAACCTCACAGACTGTGTTCTCTCACTGTGTTGCCTTCCAACAAATGTCAGGGTGATTGAAGTCCTCCATGAGCACCAGGGCATGTGGTCATGAGGGTACTTCCAGCTATCTACAGGTCTCTTTCTGATCAGATGGCCTGTACTGAACAGCCACTACAGTGTCACCCATATTAGCCTGCCCTTTAATTCTTAGCCATAAGAATTAAGAATTTTCAAGAACTCTTAATATAAATTACCCTTTTGCTCTGCAGCAGTCCGATATTGAAGGATGAATTGCTCCTACATGGGAAGGCCACACAGAGCACCTTAGGAAGCCAGATCTATTGTTCTTCTCTTGGCAGAACAGATGCTTCTTTTCGCAGCTGAGGTCAGGTCAAGATGCAGGTCTAGTCACAAAGCAGTAAGGATCATATTGTCAGCTCTCACAAAACACAATGTCATGTATCCCTGGACAGAAAACATAGTAAATTTACATGGAGCCCACATACATGCTCCACTTCTCAAGTCTTGCCCACTATAGAAGGGACGCCTGCAAAGCCAGTGCCTGGATCCTGTGGCTCCAGTCTCTCAGGTCTGGCTGTGCTGTGACTCTGAGCAGTGCTGAGTCTTTATTCACCCCCCACCCCATCCCACCACCTGCTTTGGAAGAAATTCTTGCCTGAGGACAAGTCAGGATGCAGCACTTCCACTGGAGATCAAGCTTACACAAGGCTTGTTTGCTTGGCTGTAATGTGAGATCTCGGTGAACACCACCCATGCAGCCTACAAGCATGGCTACAGCAGACCTTTTTCATCTGTTTGCCTGTGGGTGTCTCTTACCTCCTCTCAGTATTCCCTTCAACTGTTGCAGTTATGGGAATATGGTCAAACCTCACATAACCCCAGCCTTAGTTTAACTCTGCTTTGGCAAAGGTATGACCAGCAACAGCTATGAAGTTATCTCCTGTTGTATACAGCTGACTCCACTGATACTCTCACCCCTTCTCCCATGCCGTAGCCAGGCCCATGGCTTCCCTCCTTTTGTTTATAAGCAGGACAGCTCTTCTGCACAGCTGTAGATCCATTTGACTTGAGTTGGCTCTGATAAGTTCTCTCGTCTCCTGCAGCGCACTCTGGGACATTGAGACAGGGCAGCAGAAGACCGTGTTCCTGGGTCACACCGGAGACTGTATGAGCTTGGCTGTCTCCCCAGACTTCAAACTCTTCATCTCTGGGGCTTGCGATGCTACTGCCAAACTGTGGGACGTGCGGGAGGGCACCTGCCGCCAGACCTTCTCAGGACATGAGTCTGATATCAATGCCATCTGCGTATGTATGCTGTCTGCACAGTGGTGGGGAGGCAAGGAAAATGGAGGGTAGATCAGCTCTGAAGCACGGTCTTGGGATGAGGTTGAAAGAAGCTGTCACAGTTGTGTGGGGAACAAGGGTTTCAGGTGACCTTGGCCCCATGATCTAGCCTGAAGCAGAGGGCCTGAGTTCACAGAATTTTGGAGGGTGGCTCTTCCCTGACACCAGGGCACCAAAGCATCTAGGTCTGAATAAAAGCACTGCTTAGACTCAGCCAGCACACCGTAGTCTGTGGAGCTCAGCACCCTAACACAGAAGCTAGTGCAGCTTTGCTCACAGCAGCTGTTAGGAGCCATGGTTGAGGCACGCTCCAGGAGCCCTGGCAGGAGACACAAGTGAGGCAGCAGAACACCTAACTCAACTGAGGGTCTTGGTCAGCTCCAGACAGCAGAGGTGGGAACTTGGGAACATAGGGAGATCTTCTGAAGAGGAGATCTTCACAGAAAGCAGGACAGACATTTGGGGCAAGTATCCCCCTCAGAGACAAGGATTCAAACCAGAGCCCTAGCCGTGGCAGGACAAGAAACATGGCTGTTTAAACCCGTGCAGCTAACCAGATGAGTCTGCCAGCTTCCTACCATCATGTCTGCTGCATGAACCACCCTCCACTGACATCACTTAATACAGCTTTCCTCACCTTCCTGATGGCTACCCTATGTGGTTTTCTGCCAGAGCAGCTCTTGGGGGGCTCTTTTTTGCTCCTCAGAGCAAGGACACAGAAAACAGGTATGTGTGAGAAGGTTGGGGTGCGAGTATCAGAAGAAAGATCCCAACACTCTGAGTTATACCTCATCCCCTCTGAGGGATAATGGGCGGACATTTGTCAAGCCTTAAACTCACAGTTAAAGGCAATAATCCTTCCTCAAGCACTGTGATATCTTGCAATAGCCCTAGGTCATTTGCTTTCCTGAGGTGGAAGGTGTTTACTAGGTATTAGGAAAAGCACCAGTTTCCCCCTTCAGATGACTCAACTTTTATGATCTGGTGTCTCGTCCCACTGGGTTTTCCTACCTCTGTGGCTTCCTAGTGGTTAGCAGGGGGGTGAAGAGTTGAGTAAATCTATAAGGCACAGCCTGATTAAAATCTGGTGTGTGCCCTCCTCAGTTCTTCCCTAACGGTGAAGCCATCTGCACCGGCTCAGATGATGCCACCTGCCGTCTCTTCGACCTCCGGGCAGATCAGGAGCTCATAGTGTACTCTCATGAGAGCATCATCTGCGGAATCACATCAGTCGCCTTCTCCCGCAGCGGGCGCCTCGTGTTTGCTGGATACGATGACTTCAACTGCAATATCTGGGACTCCCTGAAAGCAGAGCGTGTGGGTGAGTGGCTCCTGGAAGTCCCTCTTTCATTCCCTACAGGGTCTTCTGTCCCTGCCAAACCTAGGAAAGGGTCTTTATTTTTTCTCAAAGGGACACATTCTATACTCACTAAAACCCAACAAAGCTTCCTTGCACTCTAGGAGCACACCATACCTAGAACAACTCTCTTGTGTAGAGAAAACATTGTTTTTAACCCTAAGGAAGTCAAGACTTTAAACAACCTTGCTCCAAGGGGCAAAGACCATTAAGGTTCCTATTGGCTAAAACAGCTCACAAGCACCAGTAGTATGTCTTACTTTCTCCTAGCCTTTGTCATTTGCCAGTTCCAGCTACTCAGTGCCACTTGGTGGCCAGGCACCAAGCTGAGCATACAACTGGGTTTCCATCCAGCAACTTTGGCTACTCTGTGATACTCATCCACAAAATACACTTGAGAACCATTTTTCTTTCAAATATGGCCCCTAGCCTCTGAACATTTCTAATGCAGCCCACCAATGGTGTTGCCCTTTGTCTTAACAAGGATACCGCCCTTTGTCCTACCATCGCTCCAGGGAGAAAGCAGTTTGAGGATTCGGCTAGCCAGACCTTTCCAAGAACTTTGTTCTCTGGCCAGGCCCATGGATGGTGGTTGTATGCCACACAAAAATGTTCTTCTGCACGTTTGTTCTTATTAGCCACATACTGACTGTAACAAGTTGTGCAGAAACAGACAGCACAATACACAGGGGTGTAGGTACGCAGCCTACAGTGTATGTATGTCCTTAGTGTAGTCAACTCCTTTGTCTCTTCCAGGCCTCACTTTTCCTGACCTCTCTTCTTTCCCCCCGCATAGGAATCCTTTCTGGCCATGATAACAGAGTGAGCTGCCTGGGTGTGACAGCAGATGGTATGGCTGTCGCCACTGGCTCCTGGGACAGCTTCCTCAAGATTTGGAACTGAGGACAGCAGCAGAGAGGGAAAGTGCAGCAGAAGCATGGCCCACAGCCCAGCCCATGCAAACAGCATCATCAGCTGAGCACGACAGAAATGCCTACCTACCACTCCCACTTGTCTCTAGACACAGGTCACTTGTAGGGGTCTCCCGGAGTGAAAAGGAGAGGTTGGGGAGGGCAAGCAGGAGCACACACTGGACCTTCTATCCACCTCTAAAGAGGCCCAGCAGTTTCCAGCCTCATGCAGGCTTGAGGACCTGCAAAACACTTTATTATGTCTCAGGTCTTTACAATACAGTTCAGACACCCTGCATCTTCCTTCTAACACCTCTACCCATGTTGATACCCATCGTTCAGAAGGCCCCTCATCTAACAGCTTTGTCCTAGACCAAGTTATGTCCCTGATTTAACTCTACCTAGCTTCTCTGTGCACTTGTCTTATATCCCTGCAGACAGCTGCAGATTTAATGGATTTGAGATTTCCATCATTCAACCTCAAAAAAAAAAAAACCCTAGCATAAAGTGGGCTCATTTTCCACTGGGGAACTTAGCTCAAGTCTTATCTATGCATAAATGGGGGAAAGGTAGCCCTCAGACCCACCAGAATACCAGGGAATGTTATATTTATTCTTATTTATTGTCTGCTGCTTGCTGTTCCTTCTCTTTTTGTCTCACTCCAGTGTTGTGTGGTGACCCTGTCTAACCAGTAGCCACCAGCCCCTACTTTCAAGTCTGTTATAGATCTTCATAGCCCAGGCAAATAAAGCAAGCTCACATAAGCACTGCAGGCTTTGTTCTTTCCAGCACTGCAATGGGCTACTGCAAACATAACTCTCCTGTTAATACTGCCTGCTGACCCCATCCAGAGAGCATCTCAACTGCAGGCCTTGCTCTACATCAAAATCCCCTGGGGAGAATGTTCATCTGTTTTAGCTGAAAGAGGCTTAGTTCCAAGGCTTGCTGTCCTAGGTTAGGGACAGAGAGCTGAAGATGCATCCTTGCACACCTTGGAGATTTGAGCTCAATTACAGGACACAGCCATTATATCCAGCCCCTGTTCCACTTGTTAACTCACAACAGCATCCCGGGGTCCCAAGGCTCTGTTTTAGAGAGTTGAAGGTCAACAAGGTATAGTCACTTATCAACAGAAGGACAAGACATTAATGCACAATACTATCTCATCCTATTTTGGATCTTACCCTCATGCCAGGCCCTTGCAACAGGCTAGTCCTCTGTATACATCCATTTCAGGCCAGTGTATGTGCAGCAGAACTCCAGAAGCAACATTAGATACATCAGTCTCTTGTACAGAGCTGCAGCTTCCCAGCCCACTCTATAGTACATGGGTTCAAGGTCAGACCCTTCTCAGCATAGCTGAGACAGAGATAAGTTTTCAGGCTGATGGAAGGTTGAACTAATTGTTCCTGAATCCTTCTCCCCAAAGAAAACACTGCACTGGGCAAGCAGGAAACTCCTACTGTCCTATCAGGATATAGATACAGTCAAAGATTTAATAAAAATTTACTACAGATAAGAATGCTACAGTAAATCAATACAGGAGAAGAGCCAGTCTGCACTGTACATAAGACATACAAAGCTGGGAGGGGGAGGAGGGAGAGGGTGCTTTCCCCTTTCCCCAACAGGGATAGGTTAGAAGAGTGACCCCAAATCTGGAGTTTCAGTCTATGGCAGGATTTCTCACCAGTGGAAGACTCCCAAAACCTAGAAGAAAGTTAAAGCAAGATCCTGGAAAAGGAAATCTCTAGTTCTCCACAAAAGGACACTGTTGGTTCTCTTTGTTCAAGTCACTCCAAGTACAGTTTACACGTTTGAGGCTCCTGCTCAGATCCACGTTCACTTCCTTCTTCTCACCAAGGTTCTCTCCCAACACATGCCTCTTACCCTAGGGAAATAAAACCCCAAACATACAGCATAAAATGCAAATTAATTGAGGGTTATTTAATTTTCAGTAGAACACATAGCCCAATTTCAGGCTATTTAACTTTGGCTTGTCACAATGTTTAAGAGTGATGGACTTCTTTCTACAGCCTAAAGAGAAAGAATGCACCAAAATTGGCAATACTACAGTAAATCCAAAGATACAGACATTGAACAAGACTTCGAGGCATCTAAGGGACAAGACCGACCTGCAGAAAAATACTTATGAAGTCACCAGGCTATACAGGCCTAGGAAGACTCAGTACCAATCTGGGACTCTACAAAATACAGAGATTGAAGGATTTGGGAATTTTTTCATCCCTTTCCCCCCCACCCCAGTATGACTCACTAAGCTTTACCTGGCGAGGGGCAGGAGCACTGGGGGAATTATCATCTTGTAGGATGCTTAGGGGAGGGCGTCCAGTTCCACCAGATGTTGCCACAACTTTGTTATTGGTCTTGCGTTTTACAGGCTTGTTCCCTAGTGACAGAAGGAAAAGTGTCATTGTGTCATGACAAGTTTAGAGTGTCCTAGATTTTAAAGGTCTCTTGGCCTTTATAGTCCAGCTTGCTTTCCTGCGCAGCAAAGACTGTTACCCAGACTTCCAGCTAAAGGGATCACAGAAAGGCTGATGTTGGAAGAGCACTCTGGAGGACATCTAGTCCAACCCCCCCCTGCTCCAGCAGAGCCATCTAGAGCCAGTTGCTCAGGACCGTGTCCAGATGGCTTTTGAATATCTCTAAGAACAGAGAGTATGTAACCTCTCTGGCCAACTTGCTCCAGCAGTTGGTCACCTTAACAGTGAAAAAAACAACAACCCACAACCTGTTGAAGCCTCCTCTGTTCCAGTTTCTGCCCATTGCCTCTGGTCCCATCACTGGGCACCACTGAAAAGTCTAGCTTTCCTTTCCTTATATCCTCCCTTCAGATATTTATACATATTAATAAGATCCTCCTGAGCCTTCTCTTCTGCAAAGCTGAATAGTCCCAGCTCTCAGCCTTTCCTCATAGCAGAGATGATCAGCAGAGAGTTTCCTAAAACATGGTCTGTATTAAAGACTCTCAGCATCACTCAGTTGTAGCACTTTAATGCGATTCCCACCCTAGCTCCCCAGCAAGAAGCTCCAAGATCCCACTGAACAGGCCTCCACAATTACAAGTCTCTCTCAGAAGAGGGGGAAGAGCTCACACTTAGCTGTTAAAGAAGTACATTTACTTATTGATTTTGACTACCGGTTTAAAACCTGGTTTTCTAACTCCTGACAGAAACCAGATCAATAAAAGAACAGTTCTCAAAGCAGCTTCATATCTGACAGCTGCAGAGCCCCAGGGCTAGGCTATCTGAGGTGGTGGGAGCCAGTTGAACCAAGCGTAACGCACAAGGTGTCTGTGAGCGAGAAAGCCTGGAGAAAGCACATACACCACAGGATGCTGTCCTGCCCGTACCACGAACCACGCAGCTCCCCAAGCACACGGCGCCTCAGCTGTGTTACCCCCTCCACCGAGCGCTTACCCGAGGAAAAGCCGGGCCCCGTAATGCGAGCTGGCCGAGCCGGGACCACGCTAGGAGAGAGGGGCTTCTCCGCCTCTTCCCCCACGGCGGCGGCCAGCTCTGGGCCGCGCTCGGGCAGGGAGCTCGGCCGGGCCGGCCCCTCCGCAGCTGCCTCCTCGGCGGCGGCGGCCGCTTCCGGCGGCCCAGACTCCTGAGCCGCGGCCTCAGAGCCGAAAGCCTCGCTGAGCTGCTTCACCAGGCGATCCACGCTGTCTGCCGGCGAGGGGGGGGAGCAGAGAGAGGACGGGGTGAGCCGCTGGCCCTCTCCGGGCCACCCGCCCACCCTCCCGGGGCGGCCTCACTCACCACGCCACGCAGCTCTCATGGGCGTGCGGGAGATGCCGGGCGTGGGAGAGCGCGGATCTCGGTCCTGGCCGGGGCTCGCCACCGGGTCGGCGGGGTCGGGCTGAGGGCTGCCTACCGGGGAGCTCACCACCTGCGGAGAGGGCAGGCATGGGGGCGGCAGCCCGAAGCCGCCGAGAGGAAGCGGCGGCGGGCGGTCTGCGGGAGGGCCCCTACCTCGATGGGGGTGCGCGGGATGCCGGCGCTGGGGGAGCGGGGGTCGCTGACGTGCGCCAGGTGCTTGTTGCGGAGGGCGGCGGGGGTGGCCGGGGCGCTGCCGGAGACCCCCATGCCGGCGGGCGCCGAGCTGCGCTGCTGCCCTTCCCCCCGAGCCGCCGCGATTCAAATCTCCCGCGCGCCGGGCGGGGCCGCCCCATTGGCCCCAGCACCGAGGCGGGGACCGCCCCGCCCCCGGGACCGCCCATCTCCTGCAGGGGCCGCCCGGCGGCTGCGCGGCCCTCGACCGGCACGTACGTCCCCGGCCGCTGCCGGCCTGCTGTCAATCTTCGCTGAGCTCCCGCCCCGGCCCCGTTCTGCGCCGCTCTTGACCCGCGGAGTCGGGCACCGCCTCCCGTGACGGCAGAGGGGCAGCTGCAGTTGGGCGCGCCGGCAGCGAGGCTGAGGCCGAGGACCCTCGGCGCCGCCCGGCCGGTCGGCCCGTGCTAGGCGGGAGTGGCCAGAGCCCGCCCGACGCCGCGGGACGCGGAGTGGCGAGGGTGGAGCCGTGGGCGGTGCTGCAGGAGCCGCTGTCATGGCGGAGCTGAGCGAGGCGCTGCTCTCGGTGTTGCCGTCCATCCGGGTGCCCAAGGCCGGCGACCGGGTCCACAAGGACGAGTGCGCCTTTTCCTTTGACACGCCGGTAAGCGCGCCCCGCGGCCGGCCCGCCCGCCCACCTCACCGGGCTGCTTCG